>JARJDU010034049.1:0-15795 GCA_030264695.1 Lissagria laeviuscula | reverse complement strand
TGTCCTTTCCATCACATTGCCAACACATTTTACTATTCGACTAGCAAAATATATGACGGAAATATAATAATTAAAACAATTTGTTGATTTGTAATTTGTACCTGCAACTGCAGGAGCTAGAGAGCTGTGGTGAGAGGATGAAGTGAGAGCGGTACGAAAACATAAAAGTCTTTTGTTGGCAATCATAATGTGCTACATGTTCAAGAATACGTGTTTTGTTGTTAGTTAGATTTCTTACGATTGTAATGTTTTAAATAATTTTACCTAATATAAATGATTTGAATCAATAATCAATATTATAAAGTAAAACTGGAGCATTAAACAAATACACCGCACAAAGCGTTATATAGTAATTACCTTCATCATCATATGACGAAACAATAATCCATGGAAAATCACTTCACACTCTGCACTACACTTCACATATCTTTTAAATTAAAACACAAACAACACAAATTAAGGTCTAATTAAAGAGGTTTCACTGTACACAACGACAAAATCGAAGAAATAATGTATAATTATGTAATAAACCACATAATTAAACGCGAAAATGCGCGATTGTGAATTACACGTGCACGCCGGAGTGTAACTCACATCAAACTAACGTGTCGAACTAAACATTACTCGCTTCAATGTCAGTTCAAAGACATCATAGATTAAGATTACGCAATTCCATACAAAATAAGTAAATCTAGTATGAAAGTTAAGTTTGTGGATTGTTAGTAACAAGATGGTAATTGTAAATGAGATGTGACAATAATGGGATTGTTGCCTGCTTTTTTGAAATCCACACCTTTTTTTATGATGTCTGTCGGCTTAAAATCGTGACCATCGTGTTACAACGAACTTTACCGAAAGTCGAGATCGGGTTCAATGCATTGTTCTAAAGCAATTTCTAATAACTCAGCGGAGAATTTTGATAAGCTTTGCCAAACATCATTAGAACATATATTTCCGATTTTTATGTTTTTTATTTGACTTAAATTTGCATGCAACGCGAGAATAAATAGTCCCGCGCATCCTTCCTGCGCATTGTTCAAACTCGTCGTAACAGCTGACTTCCAGGCTGTTTTACGCATGTAGTGGTGGAATCATAGGGTGGAATAGGCAACCTTTAGCTTACATAAAATAAATATGCGTATTCTACCAAGTACCATTATATCCTCAATATTTATCGCATTTATTATTCATTCGGTATATAATTTATACTTACTATACAGACCACCGTCATGCAGCAATACAGAAATTTGTTACAAATCTTATTTAAATTCACAACCAAAGTTAGAATTGCTCGCCTATTTGTCCGATAGCGCAAAGACAAATGGATTCCAGACTATATTACATGTTCCAGATTTTAATTATGATAAACCATTCCAGAGGTAAATATAGTTACGTTTGTAATGATTAAAGAAATTAAACAAATTTTATTTTTTAGAGATATTGAGTTCGAGGTTCCTAAAGCTGCACATGCAAATCAGTCAATTTATATACATACAATAATCATTCCTAAACAGCCTACAAAGTCACAAATTTCATTTCAAGAAGCAGAAAGTTTACATGATTCTACACATGTAAAAAGTAAACTCACAAAGCATGTTATACCTGAAAGTGCAACATTTAATCTATTGCAAAATGAAATGGTCAAAACACAGTTGCACAAGCCTGTTACACATTTAAAGAAGAAGTATGCAATTGTTTTGTGTAATGAAGAATTGGGAATACCACATTCAGGTGTTCCAATGGAGCTATTGCAATATTTACGAGTAAACTCGAAGAAATTATTCTTGCCAATTGTTAAACATGATATCTTACAAAGCAGATTAAAGGATTTAGAAGAAGTAACCAAAGATAAGCCTAAAATGATTTTTACTTATATATATCAACCAATCAGTATTGGTAAATTCAAGTTTTTGGTACAAATGGAAACAACTTTTCTTAATTTCATGCAAATGGGATTTACTGCTAAAGATGTTGATGAAGTTAAAGGAGTCTTTGCTGATACAAATTTTTACTTATTATGTGCCACTATGACTGTTGGTTCTATTCATGTGAGTAAAACTAGATTTAGTACCTAGCATTTATCAAAAAATAATGTTCATGATGATTATAACAAGAACATATATCTCAATATAAATGTTGCAGTTACTATTGGACTTTTTGTCCTTCAAAAATGATGTTAGTTTCTGGCGATCTCATAAATCTATGGCCGGCCTTTCATCAAGAGCTGTCCTCTGGAGATGTTTCTCACAGATGATTGTATTTCTGTTCTTATTGGATGAAGGTACTTCATTATTAGTATTAATTCCAAATGGGATTGGAATGCTTATAGAGGTATGCATTTAATATTTTTTAGTTCAATATAAGAAGTTATTAATGTTAACATTTCTCTATAGTTTTGGAAAGTCACAAAAGTATTCAAATTACGAATTAGTCTGCGTGGAATAAGAGTAGATAAAACGTATATTGAAACAGAAGCAGAACAAAAAACTAAGAAGTATGATGAAGAGTCAATGAAATATTTAAATTATTTATTGTATCCGCTATTGTTATGTGCTGCTGCATACTCTTTGGTTTATCAACCACATAAAAGGTAATATTACTTATTCACAGTTGGGAAAAGCTGTGATAAATGATGAAGATGAGAGACACAAGTCGTTTCAATGAAACACCGTATTTCATATTTCGTTTTGAATAATATCGGAGAATCACGCTTTCAAAGAGTGTACCACAGTACCACAGCTTTTTCCCACCCTGTAAAAAATATTGAATTATGTATTAAAACATGAATTGTTTCAGTTGGTATTCATGGACTATCAACAGTTTAGTAAACGCAGTTTACGCATTTGGCTTCATATTCATGTTGCCACAGCTGTTCATTAACTACAGATTGAAATCAGTTGCAGCTTTACCATGGCGTGCATTTACTTACCGCGCATTTAATACATTTATTGATGATATATTTGCATTCATTATAACAATGCCAACAGCGCATCGAATCGCTTGCTTCAGAGATGATGTTGTCTTCCTAATTTATTTATATCAGAGATGGTAATATATTCACATATATTATTTCAAGGTAATTTTAAATTGTTAATATTTGACTGTTCTAGGCTGTATCCAGTTGACAAATCTAGAATTGATGATGGCTCAGATACTCCTGCTGTACCAGTAGCACAAGAAATAGAAACAAAGAAGGATAAGTGAATTTAAATAGATTTAGCTTTGAAGATTTATATAATGAAATAAAATCAATAATAAAAATGATGCCTAACACTCAATAACATTCACATAATTCATATAAGTATAAATATTGTATAGTCAATTATAGATAGAAGTATATCATAATTTAAGGAGTTTCAGGTTCCAGGAAATTAGTAAGTACAAATCTTTGATAAGCAGTTCCTCGCCATGGCATTTCAGTAAGTTCTGAAATTTTTCGTATTTGACCTTTGATTTGTCTATAAATAAAGTAATATTTAAATCTTCGAAAGAAGTGTTTAAAATATATATATATATATATATAATGGGTCACAATATAAAGTATTATAGCTGATTTAACTAAGATTTGAACCTTAAATCAAAAATTTATGTTAGTAAGACATTTAATTTGAACTCACCTGAATTGATATATCATAGCAGCACTTTTGGGTCCTATGGTTTGCAAATCAGTAAGATCTTTCACTGTACCATTATTAATCATTGCTATAATTTTTTTTGTACGACTTTGATCCGTTAATCCTTTCGGTGATAAGCGTTTCAAACTTTTTTTCCGCTTCTCTTGCCTAAAAATAAACAACGATTTTATACAGTACAACCTAGCAATACTAGTACCTCTATATAGGGAAAATTCGAGATACGAGGAAACTATGAGTGACTCGAGTTAACGAGCCAGACGTTGGTTTTGCGAGAAAATTCTTCCATCCCAGCAGTAATCTGTTTCATCTTCCTCACATTCCTACTGCCAGGCAGAAGGTAAATTTCAACCCCATGCCCATCAATGCTAAGGAGTTTTACACTTTATAATACACTTTTTTGTGGTCATATGTACTATGTATACCAATTTTGGATAAAATTGCTTTACGCGTTTAAGTAAACCCTCACTTTCATTAATTCAAAGTTTTTTTTTTACTTCCTCTATGTCTTTTTTTATTATTGTTAATTGACCCTGTCATTTTGAAATAAATGAAGTACGCATTTCATCTCGAGTTGGGGGGTAAGGAACGGATTAACAAAATTTCCCTTGATTTCTATGAGGATGATTGCTTCTAGAAACGAGAAATTCGCTACAAGAGCACATTTCTGGAACAAATTAAACTCGTATCTCGAAGTCCACTAAATAATAACGAAGAAAAAATATACATATAAAAGGACATCTTACTTTTTCCTTTCCTTCGGTTTCATTGGTGTGACTAATTTCTCTTTAGACTCTAAATTAATTGTTGAAATTCTTTTACTACGCCGACATGAAATTGGTAACGGTGTAAAATTATGACTAGCCGTTATAGGATTTCGCACACTTATCCGTTTTGATCTTCGTACATTCGTTGATGGTGGTGAATTTTGTATAGGTGAAGAAGCAGCAAATAACGTCTGTCCTTTCTTCTGCCTTACTAAC
Source organism: Lissagria laeviuscula (assembly GCA_030264695.1). Classification (NCBI taxonomy): domain Eukaryota; kingdom Metazoa; phylum Arthropoda; class Insecta; order Coleoptera; family Staphylinidae; genus Lissagria; species Lissagria laeviuscula. Next base: position 11,180 of record JARJDU010034049.1, on the reverse strand, counting down.
ACCGCCTTAGGTTTTTTAAACATCGGAGTTTTATTACCTGAAGTAATTGGACTCGAACCTGCTGTACAAATTCCTCCATTTATGTGTTCATAGGACTTATTTTCACTATTACTATCAATGTAACAAGAATTCATCATTTTGCTTTGAAATTCATCGAAATCTTCGAGCTTCATTTTGCTATGAACAATCTCATTGACTTCTCGTACCAAGGAACGTTTAGAAATACGAGGAATATTGGCACGATTTATCATCGGTGTTATAATATCAGTTACAACATCTTTTATTTGTTGTACTAATTTATTATTTACAGCTTCCATGTATTTTTGGACAATTGGTGAAAAGTTGTTGGGAGGTTCGTGTATTGTAGACATTGACGAAGTAATTTCCGAACGAATAGTAGATGTATCGGATGAAAATAGATTCGAAGTTGATTGTTGTAAGAGAATTGGAGGTCTTTTCAGTTTTTGTATATGCGGTGTAAAAGGTGTACGAAAAGACATTGGCAGTTTGTTTGGAGTATTCACTCTGTTGCTAGACTTTAATGGAGTTCTATTCAAATTTTGTGTCTTCTAAAATGAAAAAGGAGTCAATATTATAATATCATAATTAGGAATAACTTAAGTTACCATATATTCCGTTATAACTGTATTAATTTCAGGTTTATTTTTGACTTTCTTCACCCTTTGTGCAAAATCAAGAGTTTGTACTGTCTCTGTGAGATCTTCAAGTTTTGTACTAATGCAAGCAATTAATGTGACATAATTTTTGGTATTCAAGGAATCTAAAAACCATAAGAACATATAATAGTTACAAAGAATTATATCCTATGCAAAAAACACCTTGCAAGATAGTTGTTATAGTTGATTCCCTATATGGTACGTATCGCTGATTGTTTGATAACGCATTTATTACTTGTCCTATGTATAATAAACCCTTATTTATATTAATTCCCTCATGAAACTGACTGCCTTCATTACCAGTCTTTTTTACACTTTCTGAACCTGCTAGATCTACTAAGTTAAATTTGGCTTCAGTTTCCTGTCCTCTGAAAATACAATTTAACTGTAATACTCTATTTGAGAAGTTATAAGATAATAAATTATTATTGAATAATACTTACAAATGTTTAACATTGCAATAAATTGTAAATATTGCATGAGATCTTGAACTGTTAGCATTTTGTCTAGTTTCTCCTGTGTGTCTATGTTTACCACCTTCCATTAGTAATCGTTGTGCTTCAATTGGAGTTGCAACTAGATGTTTACTAAGTCCAGTAATATTAAATCCTATAAATATTTATAATAAATATAAAATTTAAATTGAACCCAATGATCCTACCTTTCATTAGTAATGCAACTTTGTTGTTACTCAGTAGATCATATACTCTTTCATTATATATTTCAATAAAGGAAATAGAAGTAGTTACAATTTTAGTGGCATCGAAGTTCATTATATCATTCAATGTTCTTGTAATTAAGCCTTCTTCACCATTGTTACAATATGTAAGATCAGAACCAATTGTATATGTTTTTCCTGTTCCAGTTTGTCCATAAGCAAATATTGTCGCATTGTATCCACTTATAACTCTTTGTACCAATGGTTGTACTACATCATTGTAAATAGATTCTTGAGAAGAAGTATCCGTAAATATCTTATCATAAGCAAACGAAATTTGCTTTTCAGGAATAAAAACTATCTGGAATATTTAAAAAAAACATTGATGATTTGTGCAGAAAGTGTACAGAATGTAGTAACTCACATCATTCGAAATAACTTTTACAGATTGCCCATTCTCACAGTAGCTTGGTTTAATTCTAATGGCGACATTAACAAAATCCATTTTAAAGCCTTTATAGATAATTTACCTAAATAATGAATACGTTATTGTTAATTACTTATTTACATGCAGAACCTTCTTGTAACAGTATGCACGCTATGCAGCAAAACAAATTCTAGTTTGAAATTTCAACCGTCAGTTTGTATACCATTGTTGTCAAATTTATAACATACAGGGTAGTTGCAAATTACCTTTAAATTATAGATTTTAACAATACATTATTTTTTTAAATTACATATTTATATAAACAATTGTGTATTTTATTTAGTGTTATTATTTTGTTAATAATAAACTAATATAAAATAACAATTTTTAATTAATGTTATTTGTTAGCGCCCTCTTACAGGAAAAACCTGCATAAATAAATACTACGGTTGCCAGCTTGCTTAAAAATTAATTATAAAAATAAAACAAATAAATATTAATATTTTATTAAATATTTTCATAATAGTGTAGATTATCTAACAACTATTATCTTTTCTTTTTATAAACAAAAAATTATGTTTTATTACCTTTGCATACTCTGATATAAGTTTAAATATTTTTATATCAACAAAACTTTTTTAAAACTTTACAATTACAAAATAAATAAAAAATAATATATTATAAATTTAATATTAGATTAGATTAGATATATTCATTTCACATTTTAATTTAATATGTTCCTGCTCACCTGCGTATATATATGCTGCTCACTCATAAATCTAACCACAAATTCCAAAATATACTTTCTGTATAAATGCTGTAAATTAACTACGTATTATTTTGTATTGTTTTTGTTTACCAAAATTGTATTTGTTTCGATATTAAACTATGGATGGACTTAATAAAGATAATGAAAAAGCTTTCAGTATTATGGTATTATATTTTTTATTTCAAGTTTAATATAAACATAGTTAACTTTGTTTAATCTAGTTAACTTTTAGATGAAGATGGGATATAAGGAAGGAGCTGGTTTGGGAAAAAATGGAACTGGAATGCTACAGCCATTAAGTATTAAAATGAAACATGATAAAAGAGGATTTGGTCGAGATGTGTTTTCTGGTGATCACAATATTGAGATTTGGAATGGAGATGATGTATTCCTTAAATAATATATATTCTTGAATTATCGATTTATATCTTTGTATAATAATGTTTTAGAAAATTAACATTGAAGAAGACTTAATTTGGCTTGAATCTACAGATTGTCAATCATCAGCTACAATTTCTAGTCATACTTATGAGGAACTTTTAAAATATCTAGTTAAGGACAAGCCACTCACTTCATTGGAAAATGAAGATCATTTTTGCAATTCTCAAACATTGAAAGAACTTCTAGCTACAAAAGTAATATAGTTTAAAATATGTATATTTATAAATAATATTTATTTCTTTTAGGAGGAGGTTTTTGTATCATTAGATGGTGTAGAACTATCTAAGGCTAGAACAAGGGCAAATCAATTTGAAACAATAAAATCTGCATTTTTTATGAATCGAGCTGCGTTAAAAATGGCTAATTTGGATGCAGCTACTTTATTTATGTTTTCTAATATTGATAAAGATGTAAGTACATGATACATATGGTTTTATTAATAAAAAACAAAATGTAAATAGACTATGGAATTCTATTCAATATGAACTACATATTCATTTTAATTGAATTATTCTAATCCAGAGCAATTATTTTCAGCCTATTCATAGGAATGACGTAGAGCCATATTATTTTGCAGATGTTTGCGGAGGACCTGGAGGTTTTACCGAGTATATTTTATGGCGCAAGAAATGGTGCTATAAAGGATTTGGTCTTACTTTAAAAGGTGTGCATGATTTCAAAGTACATAACTCAACATGTGCTAGTGATAGTACATTTAGAGGATATTATGGTGCTGCAAATGATGGAAATATTTGTAATCCTGATAATATTGAAGATTATGCTGCAAAAATTTTACATGAAACGAAGAATGCGGGTGTTCATTTTATGATGTCAGATGGCGTATGTTATGTGATTTATTACTCATTGATATTCACATTATGTATGAGATATGAATGAGATAATTCAAGAATGGATTTTCAGGGATTTTCTGTTGAAGGAAATGAAGGCATACAAGAAATTCTATCTAAACAAATTTATATTTGTCAATGTTTAATTGGATTGGAAATTGTTAGGAAACATGGGCATTTTGTAACAAAACTCTTTGATATTGTTACAGGATTTAGTGTGGGATTGATATTTTTAATGTATCAATGTTTTGACAAAGGTAACAACAATAAAATTCAAATATTATAGTTCAAATATTGTACATGGTTTTTTTCTTTCTTTCAGTTTCAATATTAAAACCAAATTCATCACGTCCTGCAAATTCTGAAAGATATTTTATTTGCAGTGGTTTAAAAGATGCACCTATTGTACAAGAAGTAAGAAAGTATTTACGAAAAATTGTAAAAGATTTATGGGACATACGTAATGATAAAAATGACACTGATACTGATATTACAGAAATAGTACCAATTGAAATTATGAGAGGTGATGATAATTTTTATAATTATATTCACACTCAAAATACTAAGTGAGTTTATACATATGTGTTGTAATAAGTTTATTGATAAGGCTGATTCATATTGAAAGTTCATAGTAATAGTTTTATCAATTTAATAAGACTATATAGTGCACTTAGGGAAGTAAGTTGTGTGATAGCCGTTATCTCCCAAAGTGCACTTATTGGTTTTTACCCATTTTACACATATATGGTGGGACTGCGCATTCTGAACGGTCCTGGCCATCGTAAAAAGATGAAGGGCCAAAACAAAAATGCGTCGACGGATAATGGTTGGCCAGTGTTCATTGCCATCATAGTTCCGTTATATTGCTGCTATAGAAAATGCATACCGTCGGCGCAGGTACAAATTGGGTGCGCAAAATGAGCTCGTACTCTCGTTGTAAAACGTAATGCCAATATCAAGTTAACGCCCAGCCTAGGACGTTAAAACGATTTTTAAATGCATTGCCTTGCCAACATAGTGCTAATGTAACCCTAATAACGGCCATCAAGAGTCATATCTACGAGGTATTTTCTTAAGCAGCATGGCTAATCAATTGTTAGTTTTTTGCCAGCACGTCCCCAACGTTACCAACGTGTGGCCGATCTATGGCTGCGCTTTGTGTTTTAACTGGGTATTAACAAAATTTATCGTCGATGACGCTTGCGCGAGTTTACCTCCCTAGCGAAATCTATATAGTTTTTACATTTACATTTTATCTAAAGAAACTAAAACATGATTTACCTCACGCTTTTTAGGGAAGAAAGTTTATCTTTCCGATAGGATGGGCGAAAATAGAATATTGTGTTACACAAGCGAAGTTGGCACTTTTCACAGTATCGTAGGAAAAGTATTTTGTAATTTTCACAGGCGCCTTCTCCTCCTGAAAGTAACAAATTAGTTGATTAAATTCCTAAAACTATTAATATGGGTTGTAATTAAGTATTTATCTAACAGTAAAACGTTAACTTGTAGAATAGCACAAGTTCAAATAAAAAGTTTGCAAAAACTTGCAAAGTTTTGCAGCAATTCGAACTTAGTTGATAATAAGCAACTGCTATTACGTTCCAAATGCTTAAAATATTGGAACATTCCTGATAAACCCAAACTGACATCCGAGAAATTTACAACGGAGGATCTGCTGAATATTGCTGTTAGCAAACCAGGTATAAATATAGAATGACATTAAACTCGTAATTAGTAACTAAACTTTTTTCAGAGTATTTATATGTGCAACCTTGCAAAGTGACAAATATTAAGGAATTGCAGAAACAAATTACAGATATATATGATTGGATTTATATTCCATTGGGATCTTCAGAAAGCAATAACTCTTGTCATATTTTTGCAGGTATACAAAATTCCATCAACTAAGTAGAAGTTCCATGTATGTAATTTAAATATTTTTAGGAGTTGGAAGTAATTCATCATATAAACTGCACAACCATAAATGGGTGAAAGTAAAAGGTTTAAAATTAGTCAAGGGCACATTATTATATGGAGAACTTGTTACTGAATTTTGTTCACAAGCGCATTCAGCTGAAAAAGTTGAAATCAAATCATTACATGTAATTGATGCATTACGTTTGGGAGATATTAGTTTAGCTGATTTAAATTTTCAAGAACGCTGTGTATTGATTCAGACATATTGCAAAGCAATCAATTTTGAGACAGTTGGTGATCAGTTCCGCGTCCGACCAAAATTCAGTAAAAAATTAATTACTATACACGAAGAGAGCCTTGTTAGTTACTCATTGATGTTAGATTCACATTATACTATTTTACCAACGATTGGTTATCAGGGCATTCGAGAACACTTTATAGTCAATTCATTACTTCTTTTAAAAACGGATGAAAGTAAGTTATATCTTAAATATATTTTTTTATAACTTGAAATATGGTATTTTTTCTAGATCATTATTTCAATACAACGTATGTACTCAGAACACAAATTTTCATTGAGCAGTTTGGTAAGGAAGATAATGATGAAGGATTGCAGTATGAGAAGTTAATAAAATATGTTAAGGATAAATTATGATAGTTTAAATTATTATTCATTTGTCAGGTTGACATGACCGAAATTTAAAGCATTTCATACTTATAAAATCTAAATAAAATTTTAGTTATTTTTATGTGTGTTATTAAAATCAATTATGCCTCCACCAAAAATATCTTCAGATGAAGAGCGAAATTTGCATTTGGATCGACCTGGTAAGGGTAAAAGCCAGGACCAAATAAAACGTCATACAGTAGAAAGTGCTTTAGAAACTAAGCCAATAGATCGGGCTTTATACCTTTTGACGTAAGATATCTTAAGTTATATAATATTTGAATATATTTACAATTAATATTTATGTTAATATATATTGCATAATATTATGCAACTCTATGTATAATTGTATTGTATATTGTGTTGTCTATGCATTTGTACACCTTCCTGTTTCATTCAAGAATTTTTTACAGTTGACTTAAGCCAGTCGACTTTGCGCTTTCTAGCTTCATGCCTACACTTATTTAGATTTATTTTTGCATTTCCACATAGTATAAATTATACTGCTATTTCTAGTGGAATGACCTGAGTGCAAGTACCTGTAATTCTATTTCAGAATGGAATATGACGTCGAATTGGGGTGCTTTAAGATAGATGCTAAGTTTTTAGAAGAGTTGTTTTTGTGCGTCTGTCGTTCTTAACCTATGGTAATGTAAACAACATTAAAGTGAGATGCATTTTTTCTTTGCAGGATGGGAGATGATATCCAAAAAATTAGTATAATTGAGACCTTACCACAACTTATTGCAAGTGATTCAACTGCTGCATTTAGCAGAATTATCCCAAAGATAAAACAAGATTTACCAAATTCATCTTGTGAATTTCAACTTGCTGCAAGTGCTGTATTCAAAACTATTCTACAGCGATCTGGAAATACAAATATTTTGCAATCAATATTGCAAGGTATTGATGCTAAGGATCCAAATGTTGCCTTATCTTGGGCAGATGCTCTATTTGCAAGTGTTGGAAGTTTGCCAGAAGTTGTAATACAAAATAATTTATTACCATTGGCAAAACAAAAATGTGTTCCCAATTCACCTGTGGTGTCTAAAATATTTTGTTGCAGATTAATTGATGAAATCTGTTCTGCTTATTCAAAGTTTCGATTAATTGAGTAAGTTATTTCTATATCACAATATTTAAACTAATAATATATAAAGCCCTTCAGCCCTACCATCTTCTCCATTGACAGCTTTCTGCACACTTTTGGGTCTCCCCTCTCATCCATCCATTACACCCATCCCACCCATTCTTCCTTCACACTATTGCACACAACACACACTTTCCATACTCTTCTCCCATCCACTTTTTATCCTCTGTCCTCCAACCTGGCCTTCGCCATCATCCAATTCTCCTCTAGCTCTATAAGAGCTTCCTTCACTTTTTCCTTGTCTCTTTCGCAACTCCACCTAACCTTCCCGTGTTTCTCTATTGACTCCTCCTCCATCCCACGCGCCTCCTCCGACAACCCCACTCTCTCTAGTGTCCGCCTCTTATTATTCGTCCACCCCCTTCCACACTCCTTCCTTCCACACCACTCCCATACATATCTTATCTCGTCCAAGCACCTCATCCGTTCCTCATATCTTAGCACCCTACTACACACTCATTCTACCGACGTTCAGGAATCTTTCATGCTCCTTCTCCAGCACCTCCCATTCATTTAGTCCCCTTCCCACATATTCTCCTCCATTTAATCCTTGTTGCATCTTATTCTACTCTTGTTATTTAAACTACGATTTTGTTTACTTAAAAAATAAAAATTAATTGATATTATTTTAGTGTAAAAAAGGACATTTTACCTCTTATAACTGGGCTTTGCCAAGATGTTAATCCAGATATAAGAGCACAAGTATGTTCAATTCTTCCAAATGTGGTGAAAGCATTAGGGAATGATGTTGAAAAAACAAATTTACTGTCATGCATAGTAGAATTAGCCCAAGATGATAATTTAAATGTGCGTTCAACATCAATAGTAGGCATTACACCAATGTTGAAAATACTAAGTCCAGGTAATTGTAGATATTATTGCTTTAATTAATAGTAATAATGGTATGATTTTTTAAGAATTAAGTCGAAGTACTTTATTGCCTCTTATTAAAAAGTTATGTTCCAAAGCATGTGAGGATTCACTTGTTACTGCAAGTATATTATCAAATGAGTTTGGCTTACTAATGAAAGGATGTCAAAATATAACTAATGAACAAGATGTATTGTTTTTTGTACGCGTTTATAAGCAGTTATCTTTAAAAGGCAAACAATCTTCTACTTCCAAAGCTAATGCATCTAAAGAAGTTACAATTCGACAGAAATGTGCGTCAAATATTGCCGAAATTATGAAACTATTACTGCAGATTCAACCCTCTCAGCTTACAGACTTATATACATCATTTCGCGAACATGCAATAGATCCTTGTTATTTGGTGAGAAGAGCTGCTGCGGGTTCGTTAGCTGAGATTGCTCAATTGCTAGGTAATTATATATAAATACTTAAAATTATTATCTACATTAATTAAATTGTGTGTGCCTTAGGAAAAGATAACAAATTAATGAAAAATGAGATTGTACGATTACTTCGAGATGATGCTCTCGAAGTTTTGGATGCATTAGTTCCAACAATCTATTCAATATTTACTTGCCTAGCAAATTCTGAAATGTTAACTCACACTGAGTCAAATCAGGCTACAACAGAATTGGGTAAAGCATTAATGAAATGTAATACTGAACTTACAAAAGGCTATAGTTGGCGTTTAACTGTTGAATTTATGAAACAACTAGAAGTATTGCCCATGTGTATGCCAGGAGATTATATTCATGGAAATTTTACGCCCGTCTTATTTGAGAAAATGGTGAATGGGGTATGACGTCCTTAATTTGTTATTTTCAAAATTGTATGATGTTAATAATTTTAGAAAGCCAAACCGGTGAGGATACAAGCGGCTCGAACATTGGTGGTTTTTATGCGATACAATTTCAAGCCTAATCAAAATAAATGGATCCGAGATTCGCTAATAAGACAAACTGCACAATCAAAAAGTTGTCACAGTCGGATTCTTCATTTCTATCTGTGTGAAGCTGTACTCAGTGTATACAGTGAAAAATATTTCAAAGAATTTTTTTTGCCCAGTTGTTTGTCTTTATCTGCAGACAAAATTGCAAATGTACGATGGAAATTTATGCAATTTTCAACTAGGCTCAAGTCTATGGTTAGTCTTGCTACTGATCAAGCTACAAAGTTAAAGCTTACAGAAACCATATCTAAGCTGGAATCTATAGAGAAAAGTAAAGTTGTCTTGGAGATAATTAAGCTTAAGAAACGAGAACCTCCTCCTAAGTATTTAGCTGAAGTTCTGAAAGAAGAAGAGCGAAGAGTTAAGGAAGAAGCAACGACAAATATTAGAAGTGCTTTAGTTCCTGTTGCTCAAAAACCTCAGGCTTTAGCAGCAACTGGGGATGCAAAACATGTAAATATACATCCGTAAGTATGCAACATTTTATATAATTCGCCGAGAATATAAACAATTTGATATTTATTGTAAATTTAACATTGCAGTAACATGCGATTTCTTAAACAACATTTTTACATCGACACTGGCATCAAATTAGAAACAATTGATGCCGAGAGAACCGGATTTGACTCATCGCCACCAAATATCCTAAGCGATATCTCGCACTTTGATTCAAATGATTTTATTAGCATCGAAACTACTAATATCACTGATGATGTAAAAGTAAATCTAAGGAATATTAAATCCAAATTAACACCTCCATTATCATATCAATCAAAAAACAATTCTAAATCGAAGCGCCATTCAAGTATCGTTTCGGCTGATTCTCTAGAATGTGCAATAAACAATAAAACAATGCAAAGGAGGCGAAGTTTAAATTTGTGCAATTATAATGATACTAAAATTCCAATTGCAAGCAGTGCAATAAATCTTACACAAAGTTTAATAAAACGAAATCCAGGATATAATACTGATCCAATTGATAATATCAATAAACATTCTCAACATTTTTTAATTGACAAACGCGTACAAAACTACACAACAAATACAAAAGCGAATTCGCATTTGCCTGTTCTTACCAGGTAAGCTAAATTTAAGTGCACTCATAAATTAATTTCGCTCAATTATGCCTTTTTATATCAAATGACACTTTAAATATAACTATTTCATGTGCTTATTGTTTAAAATATTTTTTTCTTATTAATAGGGCACCCAAACCTACAACACCTGCAACGCCTGCAGGTTCTCAGCGTCAGTCACCGCCAGGTACACAACCAACACGTCCTGCACAACCATTGCCTCAATCTCGGGCTGCGCCACAGCGTCCTCAACAAAAGCCTCCGCAACCTGCCCTAAGCCCAAAAAAATAATATTGTTAAAATTTTATATTTTACTTTTATATGTAAATGTATATAATATAATATATAAATAATTTCTTATATCAAATGTGTCTTTATCTACTTCGTGTTTAATGCTATTTTTTACCAATAACCCTTACTATTACCATATTAGCGTATCAAATTCACATGCCTCCCCTCCACTGACAGCTTTTTGTCCACGTTTTTTCTCTCCCTTTTCTCAACCATCTACTTCTGGTCCAACACACCCATTCCTGCTTCACACCCTTACACTCTTCAGCCAAATGTTTCCTCATATCCTTGCTTTCTTCTCACTACAGGTATCTTCCATACTCTTCTCCCATTCACACTTTCTATCCTATGCCGTTTCCGTCGACCCACAACTGGATAATCTCTCTCACGCGTAT
>JARJDU010034045.1:0-18907 GCA_030264695.1 Lissagria laeviuscula | reverse complement strand
TTAGTTTATTCCGCGATAAAAGAAAAGATCAAGATGAATCACGCTCCTGAACAATTTATATGTATTTTTCTTTGAAAAAATGTTATACATAATTGTTTCGGCATGGAATGCATTATCGTATTTTGTATTCATTTTTTGGCATTACGAGTAATGCTCTAAAACGAATTATACTCGTTATGCGAGGTTTTACTGTATTATTATAAGATAGAAACAATAATTATTGATATCATCATCTATAACAAGCATTAAAATAAGTAATACTATATATACAGATTAGAAAACAATAATCAAACGTTATTGTCGGCTCCTGTGTTCTCCAGATGTGCATTCCAACTTAATTATTTCCCAACAATAAACAACACACGACGTTTATCATGATTGATTGATTTTAAGTACTCTTTGAGATTACAATGTATAACGATAGACAGCTGGGTGCCACAATCGCTAGGTCAATTATTACTTGATTTTACGACAATGTAGTATAGATAAACGCTACTAAAGACAATATAAAAACAAACGTAGAAGTCGTAATCTCTCTTAAGTAGCTAAAATAATGAGACAACAAACTTAACAATACATTAGTCATATTACAATAAATTCAAAATCTATGTGTACGTTTGTTTCTTTAATAGATAAGGCAACGTTTGTATAAAATGTCAGGTTTTTGTAGTTCATATCCTTTTGTTATTGTTATTTTCCTTAAATAATACTCAGGACATGCACATAAAAGAAAAACATTAAAAGTCCGCTTGATGATCAGTTTTACCTGCGGCGGGCAATCGAGGTTTGCCCGGTGGGCTAATTTACTAGAAAGCAAGTTTGGGAGTTTCTTAAATATCGAAAGTTGTATACAAACCTAAGTTTGCCTAAACAAGTTCAATAAGAATTTAAATAAAATTAGAGCCATTAGGCAATTGATAAGCCTGTGCCGTTTAAAATCGCTAGTCCGTCCCTGCATCTTTCCCTCTTTTTTCTAATGGTTTTATTACCCTTGGTGGGTTTTCCCCTCCATTTCCCCACAGTTATCTTATTCTTGGTCTGCCTATTTTCTTTCATTCTTTCGGCATCCAATAAGACGCTTTCTTCGCTGGTCTTTTACAATCTATTCTAATTCGTGCATTTAGTTATTCGCGCTTTCCAGATTCTATGCTCAATTTAGATTGGGCCGTAGATCTTTCTAATGATTTTTCTTTTATGCGTAGCGCTTCCTCCTTTTATGTTGTTGATGGCCTTATCATAATTATTGTGATGGCTTCTTCCAAGTCTCATGTATTTCGTCTTGACCTCATTTATTTTCAGTCCTCATTTTCTTGTTTTACTGATCAGAATCATTGATGTTTCTTATAGTGCTTCCTTTTTTTGCAATGGCTTTGAAGTGTTTGTGCACTCCGACGCTTCTGGCGTCTACTGTGTTATATCAATTTCTAAGAATAGTGTATCTCTATCGTTTTTTGATGACTTACCCTTTATATTGGTGGCTGTTAAAAAATCACCACCCAGGAAGGACAGTGTGTCCACCAGGAAGATGCAATTGCATAAAATGTAATCGCAGGTTTCATCCTTTAATCCACATAATCAGCAGACAGCGGTGTTTGTTTTACTTTTAATGTGCAAATAATGTTCTCGTGTTCGCGATTCATTCAAAGCTTTAAGTTCTCAGTCCTAGGTACTCGGCGACCATTTTAAGTTTGACCCAGAAGTCGGTCACATCAAGTTTATGTTGGTGGTTAATATTTAAATAAATACTGCACGTCGTTTCCGCATACATTACAAATATTAGGTGTAGTGGGATAGATTTCAGGTTTGTAACTCTCTAAAAGTTTACATTATCCGGTGAGTAACCCAATTAGAGTTTGATGACCTCTTAATTAATTGAGAAAATCTGTTACAAGTTCTTACTGAAGATTGCAATCAAATTGTTGCGTCCGCTGTGATGTTACCTTTGTGAGCGGGCATCCAGCCTAGGGTGAACCTGTTTCATAAGACTTCTTTTACAGCTCTATGAAGTCCTAGAATGGAATGAACAAGCGTTTTTGCTATCTGGCTCTCTGTGGCGGTGGGGATTTTGGATCCTTTATACCTTATTCTAGAGCGCTACCTTGTTTCTACAGATAAAACTGCCGTGATCTGTGTATGAGGCAATCTGTGTTGATCTTATTCCTATGCACCCTATTATTTGCATAGACTTTTACAAGACTAACATCTTAAGAACTTATATGAATACTTTTTATATAAATTTTCAAATTTCCGCATTTTCCCTTTTTTACATAACAGAAAACTTCTTCAAAGTATTAAAAATACATTCTTCCTTTATTAATTATTATAAAATATTGATATATGTACTGACATTAAAGCTTATAATAATATATTACTTCATTAAACAATCATTTATGTCAAAATATATAACATACGAGTAGACTAAAATACTTGTTGAGTTCTCAACTTGTCATAACATGGTGAATCTAATTACATCTTAATAATTGACATGTACCAATAAGAATAATAATAATAATGTCATATTCGTCTATTCATTCGGCTTTGTGTTTCGTTGCAATCGTTCAGGATGATTTACAGCCAACTGAGAAAAGTCACGCACGACGTCGTTAAATGTATCATCTCCTGATATACCAGCATCAGATTCCTTCATTTCTTCATTTAATCGTCCCAATCTCAATCTAATAATAAACAAAAACAAAAATTACTAGTATCATAATTATTGCGAACCTATGTAAATTAATAAATAGATATTTACAATGTAACAATATCAGCATTTTCATTTGTTTCCGCAATTTCAAGTGGAACTTTGCCATCTTTATCCTCTAAATGTTGATCAGCTCTATGCTTCAATAGAAGACAAACTTGAGCTGTATGACCACGATTCGTGGCTAAATGCAATGCTGTCCATCCATCAGTATCTTGGAAATTAATTTTTGTTCCGTTTATCATTAAATACGCCAGTGACATAACGGAACCCTATTAAAACAAACGAAAATGATATTAAAATATAATTGTAATTTACTTGTAAACTACACTTACACTTATCACAGCTTGATGTAAAGCCGTTCGATTTTTGTCTTCCGGATTGGACCAATATTTGTCCGCACCGAGAGCTAAAGCTTCGCACATGACAGGAAGATTATGTGCGGCAGCGGCTTTGTACAACAACAAATTCGGATGCAACTTGGATATGTCTTCAACCTCAGGTGCTTCGTCTTCTTCCCCACCGGTAGAGTCATCTTGATCGGTGCTGAAATCCAGGGAACTGTCTAAAGGCTGTTTCTCGAATTCTCCTCCAAATAACAGAACTGACGAATGACTTTGTGTATCTGATCCACCACTATCATCACTCTGCATTATTGTTTGTTGTTTATCTAATTCATTTTTATGCTTCGCATCGATGCTTCTTGGTCTTCGACGAAGTTTTCGCACGCTCCACTTACGCACGTCGTTATACCGAGAAGATCTTTGATTTGGAGAATCGAATAGGAGCTGTTTAGCAAATTTCTTTTCAATGTATTTTGATTTGATCCAGTTTTCACGTACAATTCTGCAAATTGAAATTATAAATTCAATGGTTTTGTTTTGATATGAAGAAAATTTAAAAACAAAGAATTACCCGGTGCAACAAGGTGAAGCTCTAGTGAAGGTATCCGGTACATTAGCTTCATAAATACGATTGACCACAGCGTTTCCTAATTCAGCCATAACTTTCACAACTTCCGGCTCCCAATCGTCAAGTGTTAATGAACGCACTTTGCTATAATGAACTCCAAGACTTCGATGTACGCCTGAGCAATCAATGCATAGAGTTATGCCTAAATTGATACTGGCCCAACGAGGATTAGGGCTTTGGCAATCACAGCAATAGTTGTTTCCTGGGATTTTAATCAATTGTTCCCACATTCTGAAGCATAGTATTTACAAATTATTTAATTGTATGAGCATCTTGAATGAATGATGAATTAATGAATCTCTGCAACTTACTTCAATTTTTTAATTTTTTCAGAATGTTGTTTGTTTATTGAAACATCACTATTTCTTGAAGAAAGATTATTCGATAGAGATGAAAAACTGTATGAAGATATGTCTCCACTGTGTATTCGCTGAATTGCTGCACCAATGCCTCTTTGTAAAGCTGCTATCCATGCATCATACATTTCTTTTGAATCTGTTTGCAGCATATGACATCTGAGAATATAATAATATTATATGAATAGTAAAGATTTAGCTGTTGAATTCTAAATAGCTATACATAAAACATAATGCAAAACAAAACATGAAAAGAAGCATGTTGCAGTAGTTACACGGATGCATTATAAAAATACCCAGCTAGCATACAGGCGGTGGCAGTCCAACGTTTTCCCGCCGATCGGCACAAGTCGAAAATAGATAAAGGGCCAAAACAAACATTCGTTGATAGATGATGGTTGGACAGAGATTACTGCCATCATCGTTCCGATATATTGCTGCCATAGAAAATGCATAGCGGCAACCCAAGTTTTCTTGGATGTGCAAACTGCGCCCGTGAAAAAAGCTGGTAGCCTCGTTGGAAAGCTATGCATGCGCTAAAGTCCCCAAGTCAACGACCAATGCCAACATCAAGCTGCCGTTTAGCCGACAATGTTAAATCGATATTTAAATGCATCGCTTTGACAACGTAGAGCCAATAGAGCTCAAATATAGACCGACAAGAGTCACATGTAGGACGTATTTTCTTAAGCAGCACTGCATGGCAAGTTTTTGCCTGCACCTCCCCGACGTTTGGCCAACTGATGGCCGCGCTTTGTGTATTAGCTGGGTAAGTAAATCCAAATAGTTTAAAATTTTACAAGATTTAACAGAGAAAGAAAATTGAAATGTATCATATACATAATATATGCCATGCATGTAACAACTAGCCTACATATCAGATACATAACAAACGAATAATTATTAAAATAAAACATTCCATATGTTACAATAGAAACACAAATAAAAATAAAATTAATGAGCTACGAACACTGACCTTTTATCGCTTCTACGATAAATTAAAAAAAAAAAAGATTTCAGTACTAGAAATAAATAAAATGAAGGTATTATACTCACTTTGATGGCGATAAAACTTCGAAACAGAACCTTCTTTCACCTTCCAAGACAGGTTTTACAGTGCACAAACGCAGATCTTCTTCCATGACGGTATAATTTTCTTCGCCAGAACGTTTCCTACAATTTGCACAAAAAAAAGGACAAGGCAATTTTAATACCAATAATAATAATAATAAAAACAATAGATTAATGAATTACCTATAAACTAATTTATTATCATGTAAACAGAACCATCTACGATGCCAAGATTTGAATGCATTCGACGTTCGTTTGAACAAATATCCCTCCAATATTGGATTTGTACCTAATTTTGGCACCGTTTCAATATTATTCACAATACTGTGGGAATTGCCTAATTCTTTTTCTAGCTTCATGGTGTCATCTCGCATTTCACATATCTGAAAATAATTATTTAATCAAATGGTTCTGCTTTAACATAGTCCATAAGTATGTACTTCGTCTGACAAACTTTTCGCAAACGGCTCCAAGTCACCGCATAAATCTGATCCTTGATGATAATATGCCGTACAGGCATGCATATAAGATAATAGCTAAAAATTAAATAAAATATTAGCAATATAAATTTAATTAGAGATATAACACATAACATTCATGAAATTTAAACACCTCTAGGACTGCTTATTTTGTGCCGACAATTTAAGTCTATACCTGAAGTCGCAAAACTTTTTTGATCATCGACCTCTCTATAATATTTCAAAATCTTCAACAATGCCCCCTTCATTTTGCTTGCTAGTTTTATATTATAAAGACTGAGTAAACTTCGCTAGCAATCGACCCCTGCTTATATTAAGTAGACCCCTAAAGGGTCTATATAGACCACTTTGGTAATCCCTGGTCTATACTAAAGCGTCACAAAAGTAGAAACCTGTTTTGGACAAGGTGGCATTAAAGACATCCTAGAGACGTCCACTGTATTTTTTTTTTTTGGTAGAGGCGATTTTAGTGATAGGCAATCCGTTCTGGTTGCCACTTTGTTTCGGGAGTTCCAAGTAGATTGCTGCGAGAATTGAAATAGGAAAGAGAGAAAATTTCGCCAACTTGTTTTAAAACGCCACTATTTGTTAGGTGGGAGGTTCCCAGTAAACACAGTTATGTATCTGATATATTGCTAATATGTTATTATAGCTCAATAATGTATATAAACAAAAATCCAAATATACAAAACGCGGATACGGCCTGTAATCACCTACGCAATGAAAACCGCAACCATTAATCAAAATAACGACGGGGGAAATAAGGAAAACAAGACAAACAAAAAGATACTAGAAACACTACAATGAAAGAACATAGTTCAACACATCATAGCAAAAAGACTGGAATGGATAGGGCACATACTGCGCGGATCTCCAACGAACATGATGAGAGTGATAAACAATTGGACGCCAAGGTGACAAAGAGGAAGAGATAGAAGGAAGACGTCGAAGAAGGCATACAAACACTGAAAGTACAGAACTGGTAAGAAAAGACCAGAAAAAAACAGAATGGATGAAGAAAACATATCCGTGTCTATTAAAGAAAAAACAAGGATGTAGCAAAGATTTTCAGCCCCCCCCTAAATTAATATTCAAACAGGAAGTCCCCCAAGCGCAGCGTTTCAGTTTCTGACCTAAAAATGTTTCAAAATTTGGCGCAAAGCCATATGATGATAAATGTATATGTTACATAACATTCTATTCCCATATGCTATATCTATGTTATATATCAGCTATATGTGTGTTTACTATTAACATAATATATTAATGAAGACTCACAGTACTTAAAATGTCATGTCGTTTTTTCGTCTGCAGAAGTCGAATTGAGTTAACATAAGTCAAAGCTTGATGACTAAAACAAGATCTAGTAGCAACCAAGAAGTTCTGAACTTCCTCAACTTCCAGCTGTTTGTTCTTCGAGGTTTGACTATTTCTAACTAACACATTGTCCAATTCATTTGAGATTTTTTCGAAATGTTGCCTATTCTCCTTAACACCTAAATAAAATACTAATTAAATAAAATGATCATACACAAATATAATTAGTATTTGTATTGATTAATTAAACACGAACCTTTAATGTCATTTTTAATAAAAGAAGTAATATTCCTTAACACTGTTCGAGATGCTTGATCTAATAAAGTTGTATGGAATTTATTCATTTCCTGAAATCCATGAATTAATTTATTCAATGATGATACAACCACAGGATCATCTCGAAAATGATGACTTAAGTCCCATAGAGAATTTGCAAATGAACTATAGACATATAAAACAATTAATGTGCATTTCATTCATGATTTACCAATGCATTATCTATTATAGTTCATTAACTGATTAACTAACCACTGATTCGAGATATAAACTTTGCCACTATCAATCATTGTGCCACATAATCGCAGGATTTTATCTAGTTTTTGTTCTAATTGATCAATACTGCTTTCTTGCAGTTCAATAACATGTCT
This sequence comes from Lissagria laeviuscula, assembly GCA_030264695.1. Classification (NCBI taxonomy): domain Eukaryota; kingdom Metazoa; phylum Arthropoda; class Insecta; order Coleoptera; family Staphylinidae; genus Lissagria; species Lissagria laeviuscula. The sequence goes on along the minus strand of JARJDU010034045.1, from coordinate 11,364 downwards.
AAAAGTAAGTGAAGAATTTTAATCAATTGTTTTAATAACTTAAAATAAGGATATTTTTATAATTAATTACTCATTTACTTACCTAAATTTAGGTGAGTCTCGAAGGCACTCTTCATATTCAAGTGTGTTTAACATCTTATCAGGAAAGAATTGATCATAAAACAATAACTATTATCATGTACAAAACTATTTCAAGAATGAGTCATCACTCTAGTAATTAGTAATAATTCCAAGAGAGTCGGTATTTGTTTAGTATTTGAGAAGATTGGGTTGATGGCTAGAGTAGATGGAATATGTGACAGCAAATTTTGACTTGACAGCTGACAGCAAATAATGACTTTATGGCATTTAAATACCATCTAAATACATAAAAGAATAAATAAAAAAATAGTTTTTAATTATACTAAACTATACATATATTTGTTTAGGAAACACCCATTTTAGAAACAAAGAGCGTGATAAATAATTATGTGAATACCAAGTGAATATGATATTCTCTTATATTTAAGATGAAAATATTTTATTGTTACAACTTTAATTATTAAAATAATAAATTTGATTTTTTTTTGTAAGCAATTTTCTATTTTTCTGATAGAAAAACCGTATTTTTATTAAAATAAAAACAATATTTTATTATTATTTAGAAGTGCTGCTATCTAGTGTGAGAATAGTTAAACTACAAGTGGACGGTACCTAAAAAAAGTTAAAAATTTATTCAAGAAATATTATCAATTTCTTTTTATTTTTACAACTGCAAATAGAATTATCTAAAATATATAATCTAAATTGTGTTTAATTCCCTCCCCTCCTTTTTTTGCAAGACGTATTCTGTTAATCGTAGCTTTCTATACTTCTTGTGAAGCATATGTCCAGCTTTCCCTCTATAATTGTTTGGTATGCTTCCCCGTTGGTCATTTAGTGTTTGGGCGTTCCGTTTCTGCCCATTTAGCTAACTTGTCCCACCCCAATTCACTTAAATTAAATATCAAGACACCTTATAACAAAACAATGACAACTCAATAACATATCTAATCACCTTTAAAAAAAAAAGGTGACCCTCACTTAAATTAAACCTGAAGCAGTATAATGGTGAATTCCCGCGATGACTTCACCAACGACCACCTGCATGGAACCATTCTCACTCAGCAAAAACGAAGGGACATCGCCGTTCCCATGATGGTAGCATCCTTCGTATTGGTAACAGCTTCTCTCATCTCCTACCTCCTAAAACGGAAGTCTCTAAAGGTCGGCCCACAAATCATTGCAATGATACTCGGCATTATCATTGTCCTCACAGTGAATTGGATAAATCACCCTGCCCTAGCCCCCTTCTCCAACATGTTTGTAAACCCATACAAAGTGCTTGCGTTCTATTATCCTCTAATAACTTTAAAGTTCATCTACGCGCTTGATACTTGCCTCTTCACCAAATACCTCTCTCGCATCATAATCATTAGCTCATTAAGTTGGTGCACGTTCGTTGTGTGTTTCGGTTTTTTGCTGATAACATTCGCGGGAGAAGTTAGTGGATTATCATTAACGCAGCTCTTATTTGTGGGAATAATCTTCGCACCGATAGAGATCCCCAATGTGATCCTAAACATTGATCACTTCAAACTAGCGGAAGTTGTGCTAATCAGTGAGTCGATGATATCGTCGATAATGTCGTCGATGTCGATCGCTGTATTGTTCGGTGCGATGGACGTCATCTTTGATCGATGGTATCAACCGATCCTAGTGATTTTAACCAACTTCATCGTCGGTATAAGCGTTGGTGTTATATTTGGTTTGATAGCTGGATTGATCTTCTCAAAAACATGCACAAATAGCACGAATGCAACCCTGTCGTTAGCAACTTCAGTCTACTTAATGTTCCATTTCTGTCAATATGTTCTTCACTGTGACCCTGGTTTAGGTTGTTCGCTGTTTGTCTTCTTCATCAGTAGAAAACGTATTGACATCCCAAAGGAAATCGATAAGGAGATAATCATACTGATCGAGATCATCTACACATGTATGTCGATCATAATTAACTTCATCGCGGTGGTGTTAACGTTTCCACATTTTGTGATGTGGTTCGATGCAATGGGTGCTGCTGTGGCGGCAGCACTATACATCTGCGCAAACGTCTTACGTTTTGTTTTCTACTTGATGATGTCGCCATTGATTAGTCGCATGAGATATGGTCACAACTTCAAAACTTTAGTATGCATGGTATGGTGCGTGAGGAAAGGACCATTGACGTTCATCATGTTGTCTATGACAGTGGTCGAAGGTTATGATGCGATTGTTGCACGCAGATTGCTTCATTTCGGCTTGATTTATTTACTTCTAATGAACGCGCTCAACGACGTTTCGGCATGGACGATGCTAGAGAAGATGTCTTTCACCCGGGGGGATTTATTTTTAAAACGGGAGAACTTCAAGAATGCTTTGAATTACATCATCGAGAAGCGGAATAATCTCTTGGCAGTTGTGCGCATGAGTAGGTTTTACTCGGATGCTAATTGGAAACTGATTCGGCAAGCAACAGCGATTTGTCAATCTTTGAAAGCTGAGGATAACTTGGGTAGTGATGACACTGAAAAGGTATTTCGTCGAAATGAGCCGTACTGCTCATCGTGTAAAATGCAAGTGCTGTATGAACCTTCTCAAAAGGAATATGATCAGACGTTAAGGTAGTAGTGTAAGACAGTTTCCTCCGGGCGATGTTCAATGTCCGCCATTTTGTTTGTGTTCTAGCGAGATAAAGATACGATTACTTCATGCTACAAAAGTATCATTCGTTCGGCAATATGAAAAGGGATTGATCGAAGATCGAACGTTACAAGTCCTGTATCACTTATACGAAACGGCTGTACAATCTAAGAATTTGACGTTGATCATCGACGACATCTTGAAAGAACTACGCATGAAACATCGCAATGTATTGTAGTCCATATAACACAGAAAACTGTACCTATAAAGTTTGTTTTTCTGTAGAAATTCGGAAAATCCCGTACTTATGTATATTCACACAGTAGAAAGGAAATTATGGCTCGCTACGTTCCTCGCTTCCGGAAAAACTATATCATCAAGGAGCATTGGGCATTCGCGCGCTTATTTGATTTAATGACACTGATGCATTTCATCGTCGCGTTTATAATTATCTTGAATTATTCAACCGTGGCAGAGATCCTTAACATCAGTGTCACATCTCTATTTATTGTTGAATTCTTCATCAAATGGTATGGCTCCATTCAGTTTACATATAAAGATGGATTCAAGAGATATATCAGGTAAACATGTCAAACGAGTTTTCTTTATGTGAGGTACTAACTTTAAGTGTCTGTGGATAGGTGGCGCAGCAATTTTTTGTTGTTTAATTTGTAAGATAAGTAATTAAAATCTTGGCTACATTTAAGTAATAAATTAAAAAATAAACTAAATAATTCCCATGATAATTAATACGTTTTCTTGTTTTTAGAACATTCTGGAATAAACTGGAATTCTGCGTACTCATCCTTGGCGTAATTGATATTCCCTTCACCCTTACAAATTTGTACTTCCAAATTGCCTTCGTTGAAGGAAATAAAAGGGTTCTAAAGTATATAGTAACTGGATTACGTATGCTTCGCTTCTTCCGCCTAGCTAGGATCATTCTCCTATATCGCATAATATCGAAACTCCATGTCGCTACCATCGATGCGTACGACAAGAAAATCGATAGCAGGATTAGTCAAATCTACGCTATTGGTAAAGCATTAGTCATTTGTTATGAGGAAGTGGATGATATATTGGAAAATGTAACAAAGGACAGTTCATTGGTGGACCTGTTGCGTGCACAAAACGAAGAAGATAAGAATAAGATCGCGCGAGAATTGGGAATGATCGAGCATCAACGACCGTGGGTGACGACGAGAGTAAAGACACGTCAGGCGATGATTAGCACGATGAAAACGATGAGTTGTGCTGTTGATCAGCTGCAAAGCGCAGGGATGATTGATGAACATGAACTTACGAATATACGCAGAGTATTGACGGAACGATGGAAGGCCATTTTACCAATCAAACTAACGCCGATGACTACTCCGAAGTCTTTGTTTTATGAAATTCCTTGGATCGCCCGTGACGATGCAGTTTTCGAGTATTTGTATGAGAATCTTAGCTTGAAAGTGTGGGATTCCGGGGACGTTATTATTTCGGAGGGAGATATTGATAAAGGGATACTTATAATAATTTCTGGTATAATGCAATCAATTTAATTTTGTATTAAATATTACTATTGATAACCTATATCACTAGTTTCGATGTTTCTTACTTCTAGGCATGATCAAGATGACATACACTCCGAACAAGGAAACGATGAATCTCTTACAGCATCATGGATTGTTACCCATTAGAGATTTAATTCAACACACACGATTCAAAGCGCCCCTTGTCGAATATATCTTTACGGGGAATAGTATCGGTGAACTGTCGGCCATGACAGGGCGGCCATATTGTTGTGAGATTGTGGCGGAAACACCGAGCCAAGCTTTTATTATTTCGCCGAAGGTTATTGATGAAGCACTTAAACTAAGTTCTGATCCAATTACTGGGTAAGTATTCAATATTTTGTACAAAGATGATGGTGATGCTGATTAAGATATGTATGATATGCATTTTAGATTGTATTCGAGAATTTGGTTGCACATTAGTAATGCTTTTGTGAGACGTGTGCTTCTGATGACGCCATTATTTTCGAAGATGCAAAGCGATCAGTTGGATTCTATTATAGTACGTTCGTTTGTACCAAGAATGGAGATGTTTATTGTGTTTTATTTGAATCCATTGATCGAAGATGTTGTTATTATTGAGGGGAGTATTGTGGATTATCAGACGCGGGAGATTTATGTCGGACCAAGTTATATTCCTAGGTAAATAAATAATTATTTTATATGTATGGTATGGTATTGGGAGCAGGTGGCGTAGCTATAATAAATGAGGCCCCGGCCAAATTTCACAATTAGGGCCTCTAATAAAAATATTTTTTTTGCTATGCCCCCAATAACTTGAGGGTTCGAGGCAAGGTTCCAATCTGCCTCATGATAGCCACGCCCTAAAACGTATATAGTAAATGTTTCGTTGATATTTATTAAAATTTTAGAGGCATATCGAAGCTGATGGTACCGGAAATTGAAGAAAATAAGGAATCGGAATATGTTATACCAAAAATTTTGGTCATTCCAATGATTGATGTTGATCCTTATGAGGTGATGATGCTCTGTGAACTTACTTCTGAGTTGGTATGACTTTATTATTCTTATCTTCTAACATATTATTGTTTTTGTGTCTGAGGAGAATCCAGGAGTCCACTAAATGTCACAACAAAGCAAGTAGCTATTAATAACAGAAGGGCGCAACATTTCAAATTTATCAGGGTCACTTATGGCTCTAGCAACGACTTTGAGATTGGTATTTAGCAAAAATTGCAAGATTTTGCAATCAATTTCGCAATTTAAGTAGCAAGAATATAAATAGCTTTGCTACCTAGCGTTTCCGGCGCTTGGGGGTTTTACGCCTCTCGCCAGAAATGAACATACGAATTTCAAACAGGCAATCCACAAGAAGTCACTGCTCTAACTAGCAATGACTGCAGCCGATTTAGAGCTGACGGGGCCCAAAGCGTACCATCAGTCTGAGGCCCTTCGTAAAAAGGTTCTAGGCGCACAATCAGTTTGAGGCCTTTCATAAAGAGGTTCTAGGGGCACAATCAATTTAGGAACTTACGTAAGAGGTTCTTTGCTACCATTTTAGAAATTAAGCGGCTCCTCTGGTTTGAAATGTCCCTGGCATCTACCTTCTGCGTTTTTGCATAAATCCGCCACTGAATAGTGACCAAACATTATGCCCCCTGAAATAAACATTTGTTCACTTTTGCACCCTCTCTGCAAGTAAAACATGCTAGTTATATAGTTTACTTGTACCATTAATGCCACAAATTTGTTTCAACGTCGGTTATTTGATTTCCACTTTGCTACATCTCTGATACATAACAATGTTATCTACTGGATATATAACTCTTTTTAATTATAGCTTTATTTAATATTAACATAAATTAAAAAGGAAATTGCCTACCTTATAAATAAATTATTTGTTTCAGAATCCCAAAGCACCAAGTTCATATTTCTTGCGTACAAACTTCTACCGAAAGTGGCAAAAGCACGGGAAGAATCGACTTTTCAGTAGAAGTTCCAGTCGTGCACTTAACTCCAGCACAGGTGGATTTTCTATACATAAAAGTAAGTTTACTTTAAGTCATTTTCATTCCAATAAATTTCATCATCATCATCATCAACGGCGCAACAACCCTCAGTAGATTTTAGGCCAGGGGTGGCAAAACAAATGATGTAACACGGTTTGTACTCGACGATGAAGAATTTCAATTTTTCTTCTAAAACCTTGCCATAATGGATTATTAACACATTTATCACAGGTCACAATGCTTAGCCAACCACTTGCCGTCTTCGGAACCTAAAAGTGTGGTGAACTTTACTGGCCAGATAAATTCCTTACGCGGGCTGTATGTTACCCATGTCTGATCTTGGCCTACCAATTCTCTATCCGCCTGACCAGGACTTGTTGATTTTTGTTGCAGTTTTTTGCATCATACAAGGACAGGTTGCAAGCTCATCGCCTTCTCCCCTTTTTTTATTTGGAAACTGAGGAATGCGCAATTAGTGCGGAATCTTATTTGCTAGCCGCGGGGTCTGCATTTGACCCGCGACTCGCATTTACATCAAAATCTAATTTGTGCTAACTTTTATTTCTTTTCCAGTGTTATTCCAAGGTATCGATAAATCCAAAGGTAATCTAAATAGTACATTGTCTATGCAAGAAATACTCGAGATGTTGCATTCAGGCGGTGCTTCAATGCGCTCAGTTAGTTCAAAAGACAATAATTCCAACAGTGTGGCAAAGTTTTGGAATCCTTCAAAACCTAAAGAAGAAGGTGTCACTAATTCTAAGGACACTTTGTCCGAAAATAGAAGGAAACGTAAGAGACTTTCTCTAGCTGATGAAGAAGGAATATAGAAATATAGTTAAAATGATTGCTGCACGATTTCGTTTCCATTTTGGCAATCGTATAAATTAATCCAACAATGCTTTACTCTGCTAGAGCCAGTTGTAATGTCCACTTGATCCATAAGCTGCTGCGCATGCAGGTAATTGTGCGCCGCCGTCGAGGCGCCGCGCTGTTTCGCTATCAACTCATTCGACGCCGCTGCTCGAAATACGAGAAGCGCACTGTGGCGGCGACGGCGTGGACGCAATGTGTAACATTATCAACCCGACGCACGACGTCGGTTTACCAGCGTAAATAAAAGCTGGCGTCTGGTGTATAGAATATGTATAATGCTTCAGTTCGTGACGGGCAGTCGGTCGTCGCGACGCTAACTGGACACTGAAACGTATTCTTTTACGTGTAGCTTATTCACTAAATAAAATAATAATGAAGTAGATAATTGAATTTAAACGATGTATAAAGTATACAGTTTGAGTTTAAACAATTACTAAACTTGTGCGAGAACTATAAAAATAAGAGTTTGGTATTAATTGAATGCACGTGAGTTTAACATAATTGCTTAAAGTAGAGATAGTGATTTTTCGTTTTGTTGTTTACGTTGGTTGGCTGTTTTATTTATTTATTATATGAAGGGATATGCTTTGGTTAATTAATTCTATTCAACGAATAGCAGCTTTGCATAATTCACTTTTTCTTCTTTATGAAACCGGCGCAATTGTTTTTAAATTGCATAAAGATGGGAATTTTTCTGTGCCTTGCTTTCTGGATTCTGCTTTTCTGTTTCAGCATTTCTTTGAATTTAAAATATTCAATTTTAATCTGGAAAGTTTCCACTTGTTTCCTGCTTTTTTGCTATATGCTTTTTGTTTGTGAAGTTGGTGAACTAAATGTTTTATTATTTATCAACGTTAAGGTTTTACGTTCATAAAAGTTATAAAACTACTAATTAGTAATATGTCCAAAGGGCAATTTAAAGTTTTATTGTTCAATATGAGTGCAGTGGATTAATTAATTTTGTTTATTTTTATTTTGTGCATAAAGGTCGCCATTATTTTTTGGCAAATTTGCTAACTTTCATACACAACATAATGTATTTGTTTATACGCAGTTGTATAGTATATTATTAAACTAATGCGTAAAGCGGTAAAATAATTATAAGAACGACGGTCAGAATACAAACAAATTAAAATAATTTTTATGTGAGTGCGGTTGGTATCAAAAGTAAATTGAATTTCTGTGAATCAAATTGTTAAAATATAGACCCCAAAACCTAATCCTGTAATGAGCTCGCTGGACGCCATTTGCTCAAGCCCAAAACCCAAAGTTAAATTTATTTCTAATAAGCAAAAAATCATCAAAATTGCTTATATCAGGCCTCTTGGGTTCAGTCTTCTTTTAACAAGAATGAAGAAATTTACTTTTTTGCCATTCCTTAAGGCGCTAATCAATTTTTAGAAGGTTATCTTGATTATAAATTCGGCTCTGAATACGTATAAACTCTGCGCGATGAGCGACCAATAGCGCATAGAGTAAGCGAATTCGATGCTCCGATTGGTCATTTTCAATATACACGCGTGATTAATGAGCATTACATACTCTTCAGTTATTACACACTGTGTGTGGTACTTTTTTTAGGTTTGTTATCGCCGTATCGACGTTTTATATTGAAATTAATTAAACAGCTAAATACGAGCCCTATTTCTTGGCTTCATATAAAACTGCGTCGGGAGAGAAGTTAAAACGATAAATTAAGATAAAAAATAAATAATATATTAAAGTTGACAAATAAAATAGAAAATGAATGACAATGATTAAGGTTAATAATACAAAGATACAAATTACCAACAAATAAACTTAATGACAAATTACAACTAACAACAAATGACAAATACAAAATGCAAGTTTCTTAATTATGCGCTGAATTTACTCTTTTGGATGATCGAGAAGAAGTGCAGAATTTAGAAATGATTTCACTTAGGGACACTTAGATTGGCTAGGAGCAGTAAGAAACCGGTTGCAATTTGATAAGTAGGGAAAGGACGCTCAGCCGTGATTGAAGATATTGGAACGAAAGGAAGAATCGCACGCATTCTCACGCATTCAGCCATTTCGCGGAATTGCCCAGCGTGCATGCAATTAACAATACAAAGACTCTAGTCACAGTTTAAGAGGATGCCTCTTATAAACTGCACTGTGAACTAGAGTCGGACAAGAACAGACTAGCCAATAAACACGAACTTTCTAAAAAACTGAGACGTGACAAAAATGAGAAACTTAACAATTACAAGCAATAAACAACTAAGTGACAATGACTTAAAATATGACTGAGTTATGGCAGGATGCGTGTTCAATAACTTAAAAACTACCCTAACTGACTTAACAATAAAAACATGAAACAAAAGAAAATACAAAGTACTGAAACTACATGAAGTAAAAGACAACTGAATATTAACATAAATATGAACTAAACTGAAAACTGTACGTTTAGCCTTAACTGTCTGTCGCGCACAAATACAAAATATGAAAATGTAATAATTATTATGTTAAATACATAAATTATCTATTCATGTAAGTATAATGTCAAACAAATGACTTTTCCAAGTGAATATGCTATATTTATATCTCGCCCATGCGTTCAATAAACAATTTGGCTAACTTTTGGTACCGAATCATAATGAAATATTGAAATATTTCCACGTCGGCGGCAATAATAATGATTGTAGGCGTTTTGGGAAAGCGGGAAAGAACGTAATCACTGTATATAATGGTTACCTATTTATGATATACACACATAATATATATGCAAATATATCGTTATGAGCTGATATGGGTAGATATTTTTAGATAAAAGCTTCAATGAACTCTGACGATAATGTAATGTCTGTTTAATATTCGTGTTTTTTTTTTGGGCATTTGAAGTTGAATTTTTGCTTTAAGATATTTAGAGAAAAAAGAAATGCGGAAATGAATTTGATTTATTAGTAAGAAAATTACTTTTAAAATGAATTTAAATACAGAATTATAAATATACAAAGAAGTGTAATCTGGGAGCTTTTATGTTACCAATATGTTAATGTTGATGCAGTGAGCGCGATTTGATTGCATAATTAATACAATTTAGTTACAAGCCGGATTTTTTGGCTACAAATTTAGTTGAAGTTACAATTACACGTAACAAAGCAAATACCAGATGAAGTTACAAACTCAAAGACAAATTAAAAGTACAAACACAAAGTCACAAGAAGACAAAAATTGCAAGTTTTAATATTGATTCAATGTGGAACTTACTCGCTTGGTCGCTTAATGCAAAGTGAAGAAATTTGGGGTTGTTAGGACTCATATAAACTTAGAAGTGATCAGAAAGGAAGGGAAAGTGATCTTTGATTAGATGAGTAATAGATGGAAGCTGAGCAATGATTGGGGGAATGGATTTAAAAGAAAGCGACTTAAGCCACACACACATATACACCAACATATTTGGCTACGGCAATAAAAATTTGACACGCGCACATGTTTGGCGCAATTAGCAACTTAATAAAAATTAGCCCCCAATTGCATGTTCTCTTTCGAATTCTGTATCGAACACTTGGGAATTGCTTGTGAATACATTTGAACACTTGGTATTCATCGTAATAGTATATGAATACAAACTACTAAAATAAAAGAGTATTCGAATACCAAGTGAATACATTGTACAGAGCAATGTAACATGACGTCAGATTGCGTCAACATTTGAATCATGGAGGGAAAACAAACCGCGCTATCATTTAAGAACCGTGTAATCGTAAGGTAAAGAAAAATTTTTAATTTAAACTTAAATTAAATTGTAAAGGTAAATAGTCTATCATTTTAAAGTGTAGGTTTTTGTTTCTATTTAATCTGTTTGTCATTCACAATACACCTCGGATATGCTTGCAACTAAGTCTAAGATTTTAGTGGTTAGTCAGAGCGTGTTGAGGATATAACCATTAGGCATACACCGACGCCATTTCGTGGACCAAAAAGAGCAAAACGTGAAGGTAAACAAAACCACGTGATGAACTGGAGTTAGATTGCTTTAAGTAGCTGGTTTACGCCGTGGTGTCGTTCTTGAAAATACTGGCGTAAATCGAATCAGCGTCAATTGAAACCAATGAAAATATGAGATTATTTTCGGGCTGGAAAGCCAAGTGAGATAAGGAATCGGCGTAAACCGAGGGCTATCAGTACACTTAAATAAGGTAGTAATAAAATGGAAGAGGATTTGAAATTTACTTGACTCACCAACATATCCTTCGGCGGTGACACCCGGTGGGCCAACGGTGGCTGCCAGGAGG
>JARJDU010034023.1:0-10169 GCA_030264695.1 Lissagria laeviuscula | reverse complement strand
CTAATTGGCTTCGATCGGTTTACTTAGTTGAGGTCGGTAGGCGCGCGAGCACATATGTCCATATAATGTGTGGCCGATTTGCCCTGCATATGGAATAAACTGACCAACACAAATGATTCTAATCGGAGCGAAATAATGAACCGAACGTATTAACGTATTATGGCTTCAGGTTGTTAAGTCAGTCAGATATACTATAGGCGATATTTATGTTAGAATTGTTGGTTGAGCAAAAGTGCTTGCTGTCGGTCTAAGCTTGTGCATTTGAAATGAAAGAAGTATGTACGAGTAGTTAGCGATGAATAATAAAACGCGTCCTGTCCTGTCCTGTGTATGTGACGTAGCCATCTTATTAAGCTTTGTGTTTTTTCTTGGCCCATGTATGTCCAACCAAATACAAAAATATAAGAAGAAAAAATGAGCAGTAAACTTATATTATGTTAAGTTAATTGGTGTAACAATAGATGGCAAAAGTTTAGAATTTAATATAAATTTAAATTTTGATTTTTTTAATATAATGTATGATTTACTCTAAAGTTAAGGGGTTGGACACTCTTTGATACACTTATTAGATATGTTATTTGTATTGGCAGTGCGATTAAAGTATACAATACGTCAAAATCGTTGTTATTTCCAACGTTTTTTCCCCTTTTCTTGTATTATTGCCAAGTCAACTAGTTAATTGCGATGAAATTGATTTGAAGTTAAATAACGCGGCCCTAGTCGATAAATAAATAGTATGACATGGTAAGTATGGCCGAGATAATTGGTGTATTGTCTTTCACGTAATTTGTTATTCTTACAAAAATGATAAATAATTACCTTCCAAACCGTCCTGCAAAGTCGATCACTTTTTCCACTTTCACTGTAGATTCATCAAGTTTCCACAAAAGAGTCCAACAATCACCTTAAAAGTAGACACAAATAATGATATCTCAATTTAATAATTTACTAAATTCCTCATTAATACAACTAAATTTCAATATCCTTATCAATCAAATTACCAACTAGGTCATGATTCCAAATCTAGGTGTACTAGGTATGCAAACTGTAACAGCTGAATTGTACAAGATGTCCGTCTACGAAAACAAAACACACGCATGTCTCGCGGCTGCTTCACACACAAAATTCAGATAAACACCACGATGTTTACACACCGTGGTTTATCACACAACGAGACAATGAATCCAAACACATGCCGTCACATGCACAACCCACAAGCAATACAATACGTGCAAATAATCAAAATCCAGCTGGAACATTCACCCGCACCCAAAACAAATTCATCAACCACTGTCCGTCGCCGCGTCGTTCGCAAACTGTGAAATGCATGCAGGGAAGGTATGCAAACTCTTTCTACGCAGGTAGAAGAGAGCTAGTAAATGCAAATATTATCGCGAGCGCAAGAGATACCCTATTAAGCTGCGTAGCATTTGTTTTTAAGGTTCACGATGATTGGCGAATAACCACACACGCGCAATCATATTAAAACAAATGCTATGCTACAAGTAAATGAATACCCCAAACTGCACACGAAATATTCAAATCGGGACACTATCACCCACAATTTCTATTAATTACATGCATGAAATATGACTAGAAATATGTTTTACTAACCTGAATTGATATGAAACGTTGTTGTTGGGCAAGTACAGTGTGCTGGCGAGCTTATGTGCGTCGCGCGCGTTACGCCATGTCTCGTGCCGTCCTAACCGGCACAATCGAGTGTGAGGATCGGCACCAAATTCCGTCGGATTATCGTCACACCATACCTGCTGCACGTGTGTAATGTGAATATCATTCAACAACATAACTTAAACTTGATGAGCACTTGTGATTTTAAGTGGTTTTGCACAGATTTCATACACATTACGATATTAAATTTTAACCCGCGTGGAGAACGAGGTGATTTCACTGATCGCGCCCGGTCGTGTCAACTGCACTGGTCGACCGGCGCAGGCCGGCACTCATTGTTGCCAACTTAAAACAGGTAACCGTCTTTTAGTGGCAGTAATTTTAATTAATTGATTTGTGAATAGTAATTGCGGGAGATGTTGAATATTATGTTTTGGTAATTAGTTTTGTTAATTTTATGAAATTATTTTATAAGTTTGATGTAAATATTTGAATTTATTAAAAATCTTATTTTGCCTAGATTTGGGGGAAGTAGATGTGCATTTGTTTAGGAGTAGGGGAGATTTTTTAGTTTGGTTAGAATGTTAATAAGAAGAAAATGGCTAATATGTAGAGTGATTGAAGTAAATGTATAGAAATTATGGTGAGTATTTATGAATATATTAATTTAAATAAGAAGTAACGGAATTTTGGTTGATTTTAACGCTGTAAATTGAATGTATGCATAGTTATTCATGTAAATGTATCTAGAATGTATTTATGATTAGGTTTAAAACTTAGATAACATGTTGAGTACTGTATCATCTTCAAGTGGATGCGTATTATATGAATTATGGCTGTGAAGTGTTTAAACATTATCATTGTTGACTATGTACATAAAAATTGTATTTTAGCTGTAATTAACCTATAGTTGTTTTAGATTCTCTGAAAAAGTAAAAAGTACACCAACTAGCAAAATGTAAAGCTGCTGATTCCTGAAAATATAAGAAATCTCTGAAATTAAAGAATTGGAATATGGGAACAAGATATTAAACAATTTATATGGACAAATTTATGATAAACTATGTAGTTTATTTGACTTTCATATACACTCACAAAATGAGAGGCGGCACAAGCCGTAGGATACAAACATTTACCTATTAATTATTATTATTAATATTCATTATTGATTCATCGTAATAATTATTATGTTTTTGTTTGTTGTTTGTTGCTTTTTGTATTTCTAATCAATTGTAAGTAATCTTGTCTCGTTTTTGTTCTTGTTGTTCATGTTAATTATTATTATATTTTTGTATTTGTTGTAGATATTCATTATTATAATTTTATGGTACGATGTGCGGGGAACTGAACAATATTCTCATTTCGATTTGTATATTTGATGAATTAATTCTCATTTCAATACAAGCTGCAGTACTTCAGTCACAATCCGACTTTAGTAACAACAGCTTGCGATCAGTATATTGGGAGTGTAAATGATTCTTCATCATCTTCTTCATATGAGAAAAGTCGCGAAATCAAAATATTTAAATAAAGAAAGAAAGAAACAATCCATTCGCGCGAACTTTTTTTGTGTATGTAAAAAAAGCAGCAAAAAAAAGAAATAAAACACATTTCGTTCAACAATAAATAAACAACTATCAATTAGTAATTCTAACGTAATGTAATGCAATGCAATAAGGAAAATCAGGAAAAAGTGTGATGCACTCGAGAAATCGCGGCTTTCTTTTTGAAATTTGAAATTGATCATCAACTAATAACATCGGCTTGTTTCTTCGTTCTTATTTTCTCATCTCAAGTCTCTCTCATACACACGCAGTCGCGCCTTATCAATTATAAATTACATAAAACTAATTTTATATACATCACAAAAAGTTGTTTCACATGTGTGTGAGGGGGGGTGTGTGGGGAGAAATTATATATAAACGAACAAAAAATAAAATAAAACCTAGGCTTTTTTCACAAATAAATAATGTACAATAATAATAATAATAATCATTATTATCTTCTCGTCGTCATAATAATAATAATTATAATATAATAATCTATTCATTCAGATTCGTAAACTTATTCTATGATCACTGTTTTTGTTTCAAAGTCTTACGCATAGCGTAAATATAATTTAAATATAATAATAATAATTATAATATTTCTATATCGTAGTAGTAGTAGTAGTAGTCATAGCAAATAAAAATGGGGCTAATCATGATAATAATAATAATAATAATAATAGAAAAATAAATGCGCTACATGTATTATTATTATTGTTTTAGTTAAATCGTCATAATAATCAATGCAATGCTGCTGCTTAACAAACTAAATAAAGACGAGATAAAAAGATTCATTTACATTCGCAAACTTGTCATCAGCTATCATTGCGCATATCAATCTGTACTCTTTCTTCTTTGCTCGATTCGTTTAAATAATTTGTACACTTTTGCGTTTAGACTTAAAAAATAGTTATTTACAAAGATGCAACCGCCTTCTTGTGTGCCATTATAGTCCATATTATAAATCATTCGATTTATTTATTTAGATTATTACTTAAATTCATGTACAATCTAATCGACATGTTCCTTAGCATTTATTTACTGGCTTTGTATGTACAACTGAACATATCGCAATAATTCCAAGCTCTTCTATATTATAATAATAATATGCATAATAAGTCAAGTCAAGTCTATTTGTTATAAAAGTATATTCAATATAACAAACAATTTTTAATGTCAATTTGTAATTATTCTTTTTGTGTAAAAGTGTGTGTCATAAACAATGTTAAAATAATATCTATATAAACAAATTTATAATAATAATAGTTATAATGTAATAACGTAAAAAAAACGATATAAACAAAGATAACTGCACGCAGTTCGAGGTCCAATAATCAGTAACCAATAATAATTGAATAATAACCAAATAAATTATAAATTGAGGATATTGGGTCCAGTAAAACAAAATTCACTATAAAAGTTATAAGGATGGTATACAAATTTAAACAACAAAAAAAGAAAGAAAATAATAAAAGCAGAAAAAATATGGTTAATTTAAATATTTGCTTGCATAAAAAGCTAGAAAAATTAAGCATGAAAAATATATGATGTGTAAAGTATTTAAATGTTAATTGTATAGCATGATGAAGTAGATGCATCTTTGTAAGACTATTTAATGTTATAATTATTATTATGTACTTAAGTTAATTAGAAAAAGAAAGAAGAAACAGTTCGATTTGAGTTATTTAGTTAGTGAATGAAGAGAATTTTTCATAGAAATAAAGCAGATCATAATACATATGCTCGAGTGCATGAGAGAAATTATTACAATTTGAGCATGTTCGCGGTGTGTTTTTTACGTTGTTATTATATAAAAAAAAGTGTAATATTCAACAAATTCAACAAATATTCTGAATACAATTCTCATGATCATTTTGTCCAGGTAGTAGTAGATTGTTTATTGTATAGAATTAGGTAGTTATTCATCTGATTGAAACTTTGCAGTTGTTATCATCATTGCATTATGAATGCATTTCAATATTTGTTTTTAGTATAGTTTAGTAATAAATTTTGCGATATGAAATATATTAGGAACCACGTTTACGGACGCTTTGCATTCTGCATCTGCTTCGATTTTAGATATTAATCATAATAATGAATTTTGCTTTTGTTTTAGGTGTGAAAAAGTTAGTCGTTTGTTGCTGCTTGTAGCTGCCCATCCGCATCATCAATTCTCAAAACATTCAAATAAACAACGTCCGGCAGTAACGCCACGTGTATCATAATCGAAGAGAGAGAGAGAGAGATTATTTCAATTCTTCATAAAACGGATCAGTTTGCAATAAGTAATCAAATCGGGTTTATAATCGCAAATTTTGCTTCGTCATCATCGCTCTCGATAAATACACACTGCCCTTATATAATTAATAATATAATAATATGAATAGTAATAATAATCGTGTAATACGTCAGAGGTGGACAAAAGCCACGTGTCACATTCACTTAGCATTGCTAGGTTCGTCAACGCGCGGAGGCTGAGGCTTCGCCGCCCGCCGGCGCCGCGGGGGCGGCCGCCCTAAGATGAACGATATGTCTGGCGACGTCGGGGGGCGGCGCGCGCCCACGCGCTGACTTCAACAATCACACTTAGTTCCAAATCAACTCACTAGAATGCGAGGCAGGTCATACCGAAGTATTTCCCAATTTGAGTTATTTTGGATACGTTCATAACCTAAGTTTAGTTTTTTTTTGTTTATTATTATATTTATTATTATTTTAATTATATATTTAAAATTTTTGCTTTATTTTAAATATATTATGTACCTTTCGCTACTGCTATGTCTCAATAATATTATCTTTAAATATCATACGTACAATTTTGTCAGTTGCAACTAACGTTCTTGTTGTTTTTTTCTTTTTGTTTGTTTTTAATTTAAGTTTTAAACATAACTATATTATTACTTAAACACCGTATCGATTATTAGTAATTAGTAGGAACCAATTTTTCATGTTAATGTTATTCTTTCAGCTGCTGGCTTCTCAGTTATTTATTTAGGTAGTTAATAACGTGACGATTTTCTTTTGTAAAATCGTACAATCGATGTTCAACTTGATATTAGTTTATATAACCGTTTGAAACATCATCTTTTCTTCTTATTCTTCTCTGCACCGAGAAACAACAATATTTGTTGTTTTTCTCTTGTTGTTGTTGTTTTTAAAGTAATATCAAGCAATATCATGGACCAGATTTTTGATTAATCAAAAAACACGCGTTTGTTTAATATTTTCCCTTCAAAGACCAGCGATGATATACATATACATTAATCATAGTATTATTATTATTATTTTTGCATTCATTTATATATAATATTTATATTATATATATAATTTTTGTAGCATTTTAAATCTGCCTTATAACTTTATAATAATGTAATAAGTAATAAAAGTTTTTCTCATTTTTGTTTACGTAATAATTTAAATATAATGAATAAAAAAATCGCGCCCGCGTCGATCGCGAGTTGTATCTGCTCATAAAGTTAGTAGTACATAGTACATAGTACATCATTTACTTTAATAATAATTATATTAGTAATAAGTAAGTAATAAGTAATATGTTACTGATTAGTTTTCTTTCAAAACTTCATTTGCCAATATGTTTCTATTAGCAATTTGTTGAGGAACTTGGGAGGACGCGGGCGTTATAGGAACTTGTTTTACTGGGTCCGCGAGTTTGGCGAGACTGGCACGCGAATTGAATTGATGAATATCGACTTCTTTTGCTGCAATACTAACAACCTCGTCGAGGACCCTCGATTTTTGTTTCTCTTTCACATATATGCCGAAATTCGCTTTTTTTTTAGGTTATGCGAATCTGCATGCAGTGTATCTCTAAACACACTACTTACTTCTCTCTCGTTTTTTTTAGTTATCTTTTTAGTTAGGAACATTATAGTCGCAGTTTTGTTTTTCTTCTGTATCTACTGCGTTTTTTCTTCTTCATATTTGTATATATAGAAATGAGGAACTCTGGCGCTATTATCCTACCATCTAAACAATGTTGTCATATGCGCGTTATTTTGTGTATGTATCATGTATAGGTGTTTCTATTATTATTATTTCATGTATGCGTATGTGTATCGCTACACAATTTATGTACAATTTTATATATATTTATAGTATTTATATATGTTATAATATCATTATTTGTTTGTATGCTTCGATATACATTTCATGATTCTTGATCGTCGGCCATCTTGTTTTGTATGCCGCGCTCGCTCCTCGTCGTCATCATCATCGTTTTTTTAACACGTTTGCATCATCTAAATTTTTCTTCAATTCATTTCATTTTTGTGTTTATATAGTAACTATACGTTGCGATAGGAATCATCGGACCTTTCTTCTACTCCACTATACACAATAACTACACTGACACACAACAAACTACGATATAATTAAATGTTTGTGTATATATATATAATTGTTATGTATATATATAACGTTTAAAAATAGATCAGCTGTAAATATAATATATATTCACCTATCATTGCTTATTAATTTAGTATTTTCATTTTCATCATCAATCGTTTGCAAATTTTTCCACATTTTTGTTTGTTTTATTCCCAAATCCGATGCAATAGCAATATTTCCGCATTGTGAAATTTGTGTTCAATGACTTACCAATTTGTTTTGATTAGATAATGGTTGAGTTACACAAAAATTAAACATTTTTTCATCATTCGTGTCCGTCTTGCATGTTGTTTGTTGCACTTTTCACTTATCATCAATATCATTTCTTCATCTTCATAGCTTTTCAATTTCTATAGTCCGATCCGATCGTCAGCGTTAGGAACTTTAAGTTGATTTACATGTAGATATGCATATGTAGCATCATACACATATTCACATTAATTTAATTAAATTCAATCAGCATATTCGATAATACTAATCAATTAGTAATAATAGAATTGTAAAGTAAAACAGTTATAAATCTAAATTCTTTCTGTTTAACAACGACGAGGCGAGGTCTTGTTTTTTTTTGTAGTTGGTGCTGTTGTTATTCCAATAATAATCATAATTGTAGTATGTCTAGTGTGTGACAACATCAGCCGGTGGTGGAGCAAGACGTTTAGTTGGACCGCTAGCATCTTGCGCGGCACGCGCCGCCAATAAGGTGATCTGATTGACGACGTCTTCCATTTCGTGTGTGAGTGGAGACTCAGGCGGCGGTAATCGTTGACGATGAGCTTCGGAGGCGCAATGCTGACGTAGTTCGGCGGCGGTACGGAATCGTTGCTCTCCCACGCACAATTTGCACTCGAAACCCGACTGGACGATACGGAATGCACCGCGCGCGTCTGGTGCACCGCCGAAACATTGACGTTGGTGACTTAAGAGCGAAGATTCGGTGACGAACGCGGATTTACATTTTTTACACACGAAACACAACTCGACGTCGACGTCGCGCGCCGGACAGTCTAGTGGACGCGTGGCGTTGCTATCAGAATTGCGGATGGTGGTCACACCGGGCGAACCATCACCGCCGGCGATCTGCTCCAGGACGGATGCCGACAGCGGTAGGAATGATGGTGTTGATCCTGTGTCTAGAAACAGTCCTCCGGTTCTCCCTGTAATTAATATAAAAATTATACATAAATTGATTTAAACTCATTATTTATCAGAAGAAGAGAAATGAATCTGTTTTTGTGAAACCATATTATGGAATTAGGTCGATTAAATAAAGCAGGTGAAACATATGCAGAAAAGAGAGAAGAGAAGAGTAGTGATTTGCGCGAGTGATGTCACATTCATTGTCTGCGTTTATCGCATGCATGCGAACGGAACGCGGCGAGCATATTGTGCTTGCTTTAATTGGATTCCAGTAATTATCCAGCACGACACATGCATCCATCCACTTATACCGTCGCTGGACAGTCTGGCCACTAGTTAATTACGTTTGCCTTTATTAAATTAAACAACGGCGGACGAGGTTAAAAAATTAAAATCAATGCTGTTGCCATGAAATCGCAATCATAATAACTCTAGCAACATGCATAAAATTTACTTTATTAATTTATATAAAATTTATATAAATTATAATAAACGATTAAGGTGACGAAAATAATTTTTTGGTACTTTTAGCATCAGAATTATAATTTCTATTGATTTCTAAAGTAGTTAGCTAGAAAATCTGCTTAAAACCCCCAAAGTGTTTTTTTTTGGGCTGGAATTTGATTTTATCATAAAATATTGACACTAAATGTCTATGAATATATAATGTAGATATATAAATAAACTAACATTTTAAGTAGATAAACTGAAATTCATTTTATGGAAACTACAAATTGTTACTTTTATCCCATATGGGAATTTAATATCGCCAACTGTAGTATGTAATGTAATAACCTCGGTCATAAAATCACTTTTCGAGGCTCTTTAACCAGAGATAATTTAATTGCTGCATACAGACGTCCATACTGAAGACAAAGTTGCATTGCATGCAAAACGCAGTAAAATCCCAACTAAATTCAATTACAATTCTCTCTCTTTTTTTTAAATATTTTAATTCGATTAATTCAATATACCCAACTATGAACTAATTAAATATTATCATAGGCGGCGAGACGACAGGAAGATCGAAACGGACATGACGTCACGACGCGCGTTTGTGTGTCTAATTACAGTGTGAACAGCAGGCAGAGACCGGCGCACTTGACAAAGTGTAATTAGTAACTTAATAGGGATACCAGTAGTTAAAATAATTACCGTTTTACACGGGCAATTGTTCCGAGTTGTTACTCTTGCTCTTTCTACTTTCAAGTTTTATAGATATAAATAGAGTTGTAAGCAAAGGAGGGATATAGATGTGGAGTCGGAGGCAAAGCCAGTGGCAAGCAAACAAAACAGAGTTATTAATGCATTAAGAGCATTAAGCGCTGATAACGCTTCACGCCAGCAGCGCCTAATACTAATTAAACCCTTCCTTCGCTTTAAAGCGCAACAAGTGCTTGCTAGAAGGGTTAAAGCAGCATGTTAATTTGACAATTAGCTGCC
>JARJDU010034009.1:0-11808 GCA_030264695.1 Lissagria laeviuscula | reverse complement strand
TCGAAATATTTATAAACTTCTTAACCACCCACATTGGACATATATTGAAATCTAAACATTAAAAATTATGTAATTACAAATATTTCCAAATTTGGATGTCGCTGAACTAGGCGTTAGTTGCTCGCGGATCTATTTCAAACGCACACATGTGAAAAACTAAATGTGTGACTGACCAAATTGGAATTTCGAACGATTGCGAAAACAAAAAAACAAAAAAACGTGCGGCAACCTCAGCTGTTTTGCGCAAATACAAACTTCGTAGAAAATTGCCTGCCGTATGGCTATTAGGAAGTATAGGCATTCTTAGTCTTTTGGATGGAAACTAAAGCGTGAAACTAAATGTGCGGCTCGAAGCATCCATCGCCGATTGCAGGTCTCTCGGACAAGCAAAGAACGTATTCAGCGATCGCCCGTTTGGAATGCGGTTTGTTTAAGATGTGCGCACGAAGCACAAGCATATTGCTGAACTCCTTCGCTCTTACTTAGTTGAGAGCCGAACGCCACTGCATTTATCCAAAGATTTTTAAGATTCGAAATTGATGCGAATCAACTGCCTAAATTTTAACTCAATTAGTGCTGTTTAAGACAAATAATAGATGTCAAAGCTCATTTTTTTAAATTCAAAAATTTAATTATTAATAATATAAATACAGTGGAACCTCGCATTACGAGCAATTCGAATAACGAGCTAAAATTATTTAGAAAAAATATACACGCTACAAATTTATTCAATGATAATGCTATGTCGCATTTTTACCTAATTTTGGACCGTCGGCAAAAACAAATATCTCTAGACAACGTTCTAGTAAAAAGGAGTTAGGTATGTTATTAATTTGTATTTCGAATTTTTCGTTTTCTGCAAATCGAATTCTCATTTTAGGTTAGTTTATTCCGCGATAGAAGAAAAGATGAAGATGAATGACGATGCTTAACAATTTAATGTATTTTTCTTTGAATAAATGTTACACATAACGTTTTTCGAGTATTTTTTCGGCATGGAACGCACGAACGTATTTTATATTAATTTATACGATAAAAATTGGTTCGCTTAACAAGTGTTTCGCATTACGAGTAAAACACCGGAACGAATTATGCTCGTTATGCGAGGTATCACTGTATTAACAATTCAATAATAAACAATATGATATAATTATACAGATGATTATAATTAAATGCTACATCACATATTGTCCGTAACTGAAGTTTAAAAGCAACAAAATAACAGCAAAGTCATTGTTTGTCAATTAAAACGTGAAAAAATACTTAATTAGATTATACACGACTCGCCATAGGTCGAAAAACAAATCCGATTGTTTTCAAGGTTTATTCGTCGCCGATTTAATTTTATCACGTAATTCCACACAGTATTATTGTATATTCACAATAGTCACTTATTAATTCCGAACATGAGTGTGTTTAATCATTAATTGACCAAATGGAGCTTAAGCAATGATAATCGTACAGAGTACGATGTACATGCAAAATGTTACTAACATATTCCATATGTGAAGACGAGCATAATTATATTGTCTGATGTGTTTACAAGGACAACAAGATGATGAGCTGATGAAGACGAATAAGAGTTGAATGAAAGACCTGCAACGGTTGGACATCAACAACCCCAACAATATTTATCGACATTTAATTTGCACTCGTCGTTTGTTGCACGTACCTCAAACAGTTTCATATTTTGCAAAGAGAGGTGCGTGCAGAGCTGCATAATGCTAAAGAGCGAACAATGGCGAAATATGAAAGAGCCACCACGTGTTGGTTTAATGAGAACAATTTAATTTCTAGCCACGGCAAGGCATACGGCAATTGCAATAGAATTGATTGCTAAATATAAATGTAAAGATGTACTAACGAGCGCAGCGCCTAACGTAGCAAGGAGAACAAAAGATTTATATACTAATTAATATTTCTAGTGGTTTAAGTATAATTGTATGACTGCCCTTTATTGGCACTAGTCTGATGATCTTACTCGATCTGTGATCATTTGTTTCTATTGAAGATCGTGGAATATAACTGTAAGAACGAAAATTACGATCAGCTCAGCATCGGCAATTGCAAGAATCTTGTACGAACGAATGAAATCTAATACGGAACAATTAATTTGAAACATAATTAAAATTTCTGGATTACGACTCCAGCGTTTGTTCCAAGTTTCAAGGCGTACCTAACAGTCGATCGTAAATATTTTTATTTTCTCTAATAATGCCACTGCTCTGTCTAGATTATTTATTGTTATTAGAGTTGCGTTCGTAACAGAATAAAATTACAATTTTATGCCAGATATGGCGATAAAAAAAACTGTATATAACTGTGATCCCTCATATCAATTGAAAATTTGAACATGTCATGACCCGATTGCGCAATACGCAAATAATTACGAATGCACGTTTTGCTCGAGTTAACTGAAGATATGAAATGTGTTGGTGATTTATGTCTAACAGTACAAAGGAATGCACGAACTTTAAATAAATAATATATACATACATATATAGGCAATATCCGATCCAAACAGTTTTTATCTATTACCTACCAATCTGAGTGGCAGACGAAAGAGATGATGCGCAAGAGCGTATTTCTATTATATGGGAATCACGACCTCGTCGAACACATCTATGCGAAATGATCGAGCAAGAAAAGCAGCGGCCGCAGCGTGCCAACATCGTAGAATTGTGTTATAACACGATTTACGATTACGATTCGGGTACAATAATGGTTAATGTATAAAGTCGAAAAGTAATGCAACGCAAGAGTAATCATAATGATGGCGGAATGAAAGAGTGGCAACAAGAAAAGCAACTAAACAATCAGTGAATAAGTAGGCACGAAAGCAGTCAACCAGAGTGATGAGACTGTGTGTAACAATATTGCAAGACGCATCAAATTGTTCACAAATAAATCAATCAAGAACCTTTGTTATAACTAAAACTTTGTTCTCTTATAAGCTTGTTAATCGATTAATGACGTTTGGTAAAACACAGTTTCTTTAATCATTAAGAAAATTTCTTGAAATAGAAATTTGGTGGATTTTTGTGAAATAACTTAATGATTAAAGCTTAACTTAACTTAAGCTCTAATGAATTATGCTTGACTTGAGTTTAACTTGATTTGATTTCAAGTCAAGTAGTTTGATAATCAAGTCAAGCTGTCCCAGCTAACAGACAAAGCTCGACCATACCTACGTTTAACCATTACGAGCTGATTAAGAAAATACGTCGTACGTACGACTCTTGATGGCCTTAATCAGGGTTACATTGGCACTATGTTGGCAAAACGATGCATTTAAAAATCGTTGGCCAATCCGCCGCTAGATATTGGCATTCAGTCGTTGACTTGTGTTGCAAGACAAAGCAAACTGCTTCCAACCCCACCTCTAACATTTTGCAATAAGACTATGAGCTCATTTCGCGCGTGCAGTACGCACCTCTAAAAAACGACGACGCATTTTGGATGTTGTTTCGACGCTGTGCCGACGTTTCTGGATCAGCCAAAAGATGTTGGCCCGCCCGACGGCCACCATATGTGTGTTAGCTGAAGTAAATCCTTAGAGATTGCCTATGGCCGTTCTATTTCTGACATTATAATGAATATACCTTTGTTTAGTATTTCAGTTTCATTTATAACTTACGAGAAAAAAAAAATAGGCCAATTTGCGAATCGTGGTAGTCAAACGTTCAACACGATTGAGGTTCAACAATAAAAACGCGTTCTTGTATCGATGGGAATATAATTATAGAGATAAGTAATTTCCTTTATGAGCAATCGAAAATAATGAAACACGAATCGTGTTTGATATTGACCATCTCTACGTTGATGACATAAGAGATTATAAACACATAATTAGAACGAGAGAAAATAAGATCTAACGAAAATCACGTTTTGGCTTTTTCAGATATTTTTGACATTCACTTCTCTACCATGAACGGTTGTGTGGCTGCCAAACGCAATGCGCCTGGCTAATTACGCTGTTATGCGCAAACATCTACTATTTGCTTTAAGCAAAGAGCGCATGCAAAAGATACGGGGTAATTGCATACCATAAAAAGGTAATTTTCTCGAATTTGCGAGACTTCACTTTTCAAATGATGAAAGGTTTTATATTTGTTTATGCGATTACGAAACTTGCATGCATTGCAATTCCTTCGTTTACAACAATGAAGCAATAATTGAGTTACTTAGTGCAGGGACGTCGTGATATTTAAAAATGAACAATCAAAATATCTGCGACTGCCACAGAGGTTGGGCGCGAACGAATAAATGTGAAACGGAATGACATCGACTGCGTTTTACATGTAAGATATCTGGCTCGTCTATTGTTGTGCAGTTATACGGAAAATGTACGAATCCAAGCAGCATATATTGTCCTGGACAATAAACATTCCGCTGGCAGTGGAGCGAAGCTCGCTAGTAGCTTACGCTCGTATTTCTGGTAGCGGTGATTCGGCGTCACCAGTCACTACCGCGTTACGTTCCACGTCCGCTAAGACCACACAGAATCACACACAACATACTACACAAAATGCAGAATTGCATACTGTACAACACACACCGCTTCATACCCGAACTTGTTTGTGCCCCGTGCATGCACACTGCACTTATATGAATATTCGAAGCTGCTTCGATAGAGCTTGCGCAAGTCTAGCAAACAGCAAACCGAGTGTAGGTACTTATTTACAAGAAGCGTTACTGATTTTGTGCAAGCCGAGTGCTTACAATGCTTCCAAATATAATAAAATATTGTGCAGTATATGTACTCCAGAGAATGCCGATAACTAACCACTTTGGTGGTCATGCAAAATGATCGCGACGCGACAGAGTGGAAAGGATTAGGTTACCAGCTAGCGAGCAGGTTGTTCGTTTTCGCGGACCTCCACTTCATAAGCTTCATCTTGTGCTGCACTTCTGGCTATGTCCATGAATGCAAGCACAATTGCAAACCACACTTATATCAATTTGTTTCAGGTCTTCTCCGGTAATTCTGTCGTTGTTGTCCGTTTTAGCGATGTGATATTTGTTATGGCAAAGCTGTTTAGATATTGGATGACTATGCGAGCGGTGTTAATTGCAAACAGCCATCAGACGGTGCGAGTGGAATAAGGTCTGTTGTAATATTTTATTGCGCTGTTTAATTAACATGGCAATGGAATAATCGCCATCATATTTGTATTCACATTTCACGTTTTATTATGGTTGCTAATAATGTGTTTGTGTACCTACGCCCATGTATAACCATCAGGAGTGACTCATTCAAAACGCCAAATGTGATTTTGCATAAGAATGTTCGCTGGGATGAAGTTTTTTTTTCGCGATAAGCTTGTGCTTTTGCAATAATAATGTATGATCGCATGTAATATTGCAATAAAAGGAAATACGAGTAAATCACATAACGAGTCAAAGGTTAACTGCATGCAGACCTAGTAACAATGTCTTTGGGCGAGTGACACAAAACGATTTAAAAAGTAAATCAGAATTAATTTACGTAAGAAGCTGTAAATTTCATTTTATAGCTACACAGAACAACAAATCGTAACTCATTGAGTCCATTTTATATAATATTTTGAATCAATTTAAACAAATGCAATAAATTTACATAAGGCATTTGTTATAATTTCATGCATTACCTATAACCAGAAATAACCATATTCCTTATTACATCCAATAAAGTCGAAGTCCATTTCAAACAACAAAAATGTTCTGTATGTTGATGTTTGTGGGATATTTTCGAATTTGCAGCGCATGAAACGTAGGCAGGTAAGCGATACGAGCACATCATCTCTGCATAATTGCAATCGGTGTGGGAGCGTACTAATTCCTCGGTTCTATTTGCTTTTTAATCGCATAGCGATGGCGAAGACTACAACTCGACGCAATTCGCTAGATGCATCGCTTGTTACCAATAATAGTGCATCTTTGTACGGCAATTAAACGGAAACAAGAAAGTGTGCTAAATAGATAACTAGCAGACGTCAGTGACGCCCATGTAATGCAGTTTACACATTAAGCGTGGATAAATAATTAACAACAATTTCCACCAACTCGAATAAGTCAGCCACGAAAGAAAAGCTCTCGCGATGCAAAAAAAAAAAATTGAATGCCACGGAGAAGACTACGCGAATGAGAACAAAAGGCATAAATATTTTCATTGTTCGTGAAACAGAAAACTGATTTGAAACGAATACAATATTCTAGTATTCCAGAGAGCCTGCGGAAAGCCGTTTGCAACCCATCGGAGTGCACTGTGCAGCAAAGAAAAGTAATACGTGCTCTGAAGAGCAACACACCGCTTCGCTAACAAGACTTTTGTTGCTTACGAGCAGAAGTGGTCTTCAAAACGGAGCGTGAGCGCGGAGTCTCGTTTGTTCGTGGCTCTACTTTTCGTACCGCATGATTTATATCTTCCTTCGACACCCGACAGCCCGCGTTGTGACGACGACGGCCCGAAGGGATTGTAGACCTTGATTAGCTTTTCATTTCTAATTAATTAGTTGGTTACTAAATGGGTATAGTAATAGTAGACTTGTGTTGATATTTATTCAACCTAAAAGTTATTTTTACAAATTGTACTAATAACAACTGACACTTAAAGAAGAAGTAGTATTATAGATATCACAGCAGTTTAACGCTATTTTAGTTTGCTTTTGTCAACGTTTTGGCGATTTAGCATTGCTTATTGTACCAAAAAACATCCAAAGTCTTCAAATGTCATGTGCCTTATACGACCTCATAGACCCTATCAAAGGTATTGACACGCAGACACACATCCAACGTATATATTAATGAACAAAGACACAATTTCTCACATGTGTCTCTCTTAATTACGTTGAAGTGGTGATATAATATGTAAATGTGCACTGCCGAATTAAAAGGCCTCGCTGAGGTCTAGCCGTAGGAACCAAATTCGTGTCTTTATCTGGTTTCGTTTCGAAGCTACAATGATTTTTACTTGAAAAAAGTTCAATTTTCATCGATTTCAGACGTTCACTCTTGCACCAACCACACGGTAACGACACCGAACAAGAATTGTTCGCTTAAATATTATTGCATTGGAATAAATTTCCTTTGTTATGATGTTTATTTCTGCGGCTATATACAGCGAAGCTGTAACTTTGCAAAGTGAGACAACTTTTAACGCAAAATTCGAATCAGTATTATTTTAAAGACTTGACCTATCTTGATCCTTAGGATGTCAAGTATATTTCACTAAAACGCTATTTCGATATAAATTTATTGCAAAGTTACAGAAAGAAATATCTCATTATTTTATTACAACAGAAACCAAAATTGAAACTTAAATCGCTCGCTTTTTCACAAAATCATAATTGATTTAATTGATCTTGTGATCAAACTAACCGACTTCACTTATTCATCCCTTCCAATACGTAAAAATGAATTCTCCATCATGTAACAAAAACTTAAAAGTTCGGTTGTTCTACGATGTACGAGTTTTTCGTAAACCATGCAGCTAGCGAGAGGCAACATCCCGGAGGCAGCCCACGGATACAGCTGCCAAGGCGGTAATAAACAATATATATTGACGAAAAAATGTTTCCAGGAAGTAAAAATGTTACTCTACAACATACAAAAAATCCGGAGTGTTTACTTTGTTTCTAATACTAAAAAGATTATATTTCACAATGTAGGCCTCCAGAGGTTAGTCCCTCCTTAAGTTTATAGTACCATAATATGTAAATTTAGTTTCTCTATATGTTATTAGCATGATGTAAATACAATCATTTGGTTATAATTATAATTTAACACTTTTAATTATCTTATCTTATACTTAATTATAAAACTATTATATTACTATAAAATTCATAATTGGGAATAAGTCCAAACTTGGCATTATATGATTTGTTTTCATCATGGTATTGCAATGTTATTTCTTATATTTTATAATTTTGACCATGACATGAAATCTGATCAACTTTTATGAGGATTGGGCCAATATTGTTCAACCATCATTTATCATCTTACATTTACCGATAACCATCATTATTTTTTTATTATTTTATTTAAAAATTAATTTTGATCTATTCACGCATTTAGTGTAGTTTTCCAACTAGATAAACTTCTAGTTCAACTTTTTTGCGGATATGCAAAATACAAATTACAATTTTGAATTACTTCATCATCACAGCGCCATGTCAGCATCTAAAATAATTGTAAAGTAAACAAGCGAAAATAAACTCATCGCAGGATATAAGATAAATTAGATTTTATTTTTTGGTAGACATATGAAATTGTTCAAATTATAAAGTTAGGCTGCCTACTATACATATTTATTCGAAGCAATTTCTGTTGATTTTGAAGTTTTACATCCTGTCAAACACCGGGGTAGAATTTCATTTTAAATGTATTATACCTCTATATATGTATATTATGCTTCTGCTTATAAAATTCCATCAAAATTACTATTGCTCGTCATTATGTGAGCAACGGATGTTAAATAACGTCCTTCGACCGTGAATACATATAACACGCGTAAAATCGATTTATAATAAAATAAATTGTAATGGAATCACTCGTGTGATTGACATCGTATTTCTAGACAGCATACTTTTTTTATTCAACCAATCTAACGTTCGGCAGAAAATTATATCTAGCTGTAAATAAAAACTCTTCATATTCGTATGTACACACATGCATATGCTAACATTAAAAACTTTGTTTATACTATACGCGTGTTTGTGTTATAAACATATTATGCAGATACAACATAGAACATGCCGGACGTGTGAGAAAAATGTGAACTTTTTCGGTGGCCATGTAGATAGAGCGAATCCAAAGCGCAACGGATTTTGTTAATTAAAAATGCAAAATGTTCGAACTCTTCGCTGGCCGAACGAGTTACTTAACTATTCGTCACGCTATATCTAAATGAATTGAGTTACTACTATACTTAAATTTACCTAAATGACGGACCACGGCACGACGACAACATTTCCAGATTGGTTTTTATTTTGGTGCCTTCGAAGAAAACAGTCCAATTATATGTATCAAATGGCGTACACGAAAGCTGCCTCAAAAATAATACCAACAATGAATGCCATTAGATTAGAATTGGTATATAAACAAATGTCATCAATATTAAGACAAGTCCAGACAACTGGTTCTCTGCTGGATACTACAATGAGAGAGGCCTTGTTCTCTCATTTGCTGCACGAGAGCGCTGTGTAAGAGATCAGATAAAAATGAGTCGAGTGACTTTCGCGCAGATTTGTTAAGTTTCATTTTCTTGACTTCAATATGTACTCCATTACGGTTTGTTGCTTGCATTAAAACTGTTCCGCACGTGATTTACACAATAATTATGTTTGATCCTTGATAACTTAGTTCTCATGGGAAATTTATCTTTCAAGAGCATCAAATTACTGCTACCGTTTACCTGGATAAATATAGTCTATTTGGTATATAAACAACATTTTGTTTTTAAGTGTGGAAGAAGAAATTCTAAAAGTTATTATATATTACATATTATAAACATAAATCTGGGAGCTAGTGCAAACACATTTTGTTTGTACTATCACTCCATTCGTTTTGCCAACAGTTTTTGTGTGTCAATAAGAAGTGTTAAATAAGTTTAAACGATTATTTATAGATAATAAAATCTAGCAAATATTTACTAATTGCCAACACGAAATAGCAAACAGTATAATATCCAAAATTTGTTTGCGGATGGAGGGGAACCGGTACGAAAAATAGGCAGAACTGAGTATAGAATTTAACCATTTTCGAACTCTGAGCTAATTGTGAATAATAAAACATCAATAGAAGCCAAATGCGTACAAGAAATATGCAAAAAAAAATGTTTTCTTGAAAGGCTCATTTACCTCTAAACTGGTATAGGAAACTCCATCTTAGCGCCGTGACTGATTGTGGTCACTCTAATTAAGTTTTTTTTTCAATTTTTATTTGAGTAATTTTATAACTGCCAAAAACCATGCCCCTATCGTTTTACTTTTTCGATTCGGAAATACTTTGAAATTAATTTAGATAATCTCGAAAATCGTACTTTAACTTTAGCGGCTTATATGTTGAGGTGAAGGCGAATTAATAACGTACTTTTCAAATTTGGTAAAAATATCAAATACCCTGGCCGTAATCACTCACGAGCCGAAAGCAAATTTTTGTACCATTTACTCAGACCATAGTCAACCTTGTATCGTTATCCTTTATTTTAAACATACGCCGCAATACGCATTCGACATTACCTTTTCCTTGTTGCCCGCTTCAACCCGCACCTCTCGGAGAAACAGTTCGTCAAGTTAATGAGCCACTTATAATAGAAAAGTTGCTAGTTTCATCAAAACTTTTTATATAGAGATATTTTTACATGTGCAACATCTGACATTCAAGTATAATTGCATGTTTTATGAACATGAAAAGTTGTGAAAATAATAACAACAATAATAAGAAGCAATAACATAAATGATAGAAAGACAAAAATTATATATAA
Organism: Lissagria laeviuscula; assembly: GCA_030264695.1. Classification (NCBI taxonomy): domain Eukaryota; kingdom Metazoa; phylum Arthropoda; class Insecta; order Coleoptera; family Staphylinidae; genus Lissagria; species Lissagria laeviuscula. The sequence goes on along the minus strand of JARJDU010034009.1, from coordinate 1,343 downwards.
TTACCTTCTTGAACAACAATATGTATTCGTATAGTTTTTGTGTTTCACAAGCAATCAGACTTCAAATAGTATCAATTAACTTCACTTTTAGTAAGTGAATCAAAAATATATAGACATTAATTAATATATATATTCACATATGTGTATGTCTATGCTATCAGATAAAACGCACACAGTTTGTGATATTGTGAGATTTACCATTTCACATAGTGCAAGTGTAACATGGCACGTATCTAGCCTTTGAAGTGAGCGTAATATTACGATTTGATTGTCGTGCTAGATATGACAAAAGGAAGCAGCGTGATTCAACCATTTTAATAATAATAATAATAAACAAGAAATTTGTTTTGTTTTTGCATGTAGATATATCTCTCTTTATGTCCAATTTTATATGTCAACGCAATGAAATATCAAATAAAAACAAATTGCAGATATGGTGCTTGTTATTATGCTTTTACTGTGGAATTTAGAAAATGAAATTATTGCCGGAGATTTTTTTTTCTTGATTTATAAGTGGGAGAAATTATTTTTTTTAATATGCAAACAAATACACAGTCAGCAGTTTCTAGTGATTATTGATGATTGGGCTAATTTTTAGAAGAAAAAAAAAGTTTTGTGATCGGTTTGCTTGAATTTAGTAGCACATAGAAATTTTGATTATATGAAACTCGGGTGGATAATAATTTTCAATAATTTATGAAAGTAATAATCTAAGATAGGTAGGGCATATCATAAAATAAATAAATAAGAAAGACAAACAAAGGGTAACTATTGATGAATTACATTAATTTATTAAATAAATACAGTGAAACATACCTAATTTCTTTTTACTAGAAAGTTGTCTAGAGACATTTAAGATTTGGTAAAAATGCGACATCGCACTATCATTGAATAAATTTGTAGCGCGCATAGTTTCTCCTTAATAGGATGATGCTTCTCAATGTAACGATGCAACAGTTTCCCATGCTTTCAGCATTTCCACGTCACTCGTTATGCGAGACTTCGCTCGTTAAGCGGGTCCTTATTTTAAAATAATTTTTGCTCGTTAAAAGAATTGCTCGTTAAGCGAGATTCCACTGTATAATAAAAATCTTTCTGTTATCTGTTATGCGAATGATGTACTTATCTGCGCTAACAACAAAGGACGACAACTAACTAGGTTCAAACACCGCAGGAAAACGGTTCACTATGTCCATATCTCTCGAGAAAATAAAATATATGCAAGCTGAAATTTAAGGGAAGAATAATCGAACAACTTTTAGTGTTTAAATACTTAGGCGTTGCAATTACTAGCTTAGATAACATTGAAATCGAAATTCGTCAATAAGGCAAGCAAAATTACC
>JARJDU010033996.1:0-17219 GCA_030264695.1 Lissagria laeviuscula | reverse complement strand
CTGTAATACTCCATAGCATTTTAGAAAAGTAAAGTTTAGTAACATGCAAATTGTAATTTCAAAAAACTTCAATTTGCAAATTTTAGGAAAGACGCGTTTGACAAAGTTGGGGACCAAGGCGTATATGGTTTGCCGTAATGCAAAATCATTCGAGCAAATGTAAGTCACATGACGTGCATGTGAATTAGTAATAAATTTGATAAATAAGAAGTATGTGCGAGACCTTTCAAATCAAGGAATACTAGGCTAGCCTCATAGAGAAATTACCTACAAATCTCTTTTTTCGCAGCTTTTTTGTTTTTTTGCCAATAACTCTAAACATCTCTCACTTAAGTACCAAATAGTATACATCAAAAGAATTGTCTTTTAAAGCTCTATTCAAATATATATGACTCTTCCTGCTTATTATCATTTAAGAAATAAATGTTTTTACATATTGCGATATGGCCAGTCAAAACTTGTCAATTTTCTCTAATCTAACTTCTAAACTAACAGTCATAGACAAACGGTTTATATACCAAAATGTGTGTCTTGGGGCGTTCTTTACCACGATATCTAAACCATTTTCCTGCTATGAAAAATTTACTGCAAAAATCACAAAAACATCTCTTTTTTGCAGGTTTTTGGTTTTTGGCAAACAACTCGAAACTTTCTTGACTAAAGTATAAAGTAGTATATATCAAAAGAATTGTCTTTTGAAGCTCTATTTAAATACGTATGACTCTTCCCGCATATTATCATTTGTGAAAGAATGTCTCTACATGGTGCGATATAGCCACTCAAAACTAGTCAATTTTCGAAAATTTGAGCAAAAATCTAACTTCTAAATTAACAGTCATAGAGAAACGGTTCATATACCTAAATGTGTGTTTTGAGACGCTCTTTACAACAATATTTAAACTAATTTCCTACTCATAATATTTTACTCCGAAAATTGTCAAATCCACAGCTAAAATTTTTACAGGTTTTTTGATTTTTTGCTATTAACTCAAAACATTCTTTACCAAAGTACCAAGTGGTATATACCAAAAGTATTATCTTTCAAAGCTCTATTCAAATATGTAAGGCTTTTCCTGTTTATTACCATTTGACTCAGTCAGGACTCTAAGCGCCTATGGTTTGCCGTAATGCAAAATCAGTCAGTCACAAGACGAAAAAGTCATAAATTTCATGGGTCTAAACCCTGCGCGGAGCCCCTCAAATCCTAGGTGCCGCTTCTGTACATGTAAATAATATCAAATGGTTTTGTGGAAAAGGGCAGCACACATTTAGCAGTCGTCCAACTAGCTAGCAATAGGCCAGAACGAACAATCGCTTGTAAATACACATAAAGTCATGTATACCAAGCCCGCAATGAGACATAGGCAGCGAGAAAGGGACGGCGACAACGTGTTGGGATGTCGTTACGCTCGCTTGCCGTTTTATCGAGCGACACATCGACGATACGCCAAATTGATTATTGCCATTATTATTACTACTAACCATTACGCCTATGCTTGTGCATTACGCCCGCTATTACTGTTATTAACAAATCAAATCAACTTTTACTCGATATTATGTGATATCTACACGTTTATTAAAAGCGTCCAATCTGTTCGATTTGCATACATATTTTTAAATTCAATTAATGCGTTCATTGTTTACCGTAATGTCACCGTATTCTATCTGTACCGTCACTCATCCGTGTTTTTACCTTATTCGTATCGTTTCATCATCATTGGAACCACAGCAACCAAAGTAGAGCTTACCGACTTTTTATCTCTCTGACCGGATCTAGATGGTTTTCGATGTTGTTCTTGCATTGCATTTTTCCGATTCGCAATTTAAAAAAGTAAAACGTTAGGGACATAGTTTGTGGCAGCTATAAAATTCCTCGTAAAAAAGAAAAAAAAGCTCAATTTGTGTGATCACAATCAGTCAAGGCGCTAACATGTAGTTTCCTATACCAGTTTGGAAGTAAATAAGCCTCTTAATCAGAAATTGAGGAATTCGTGAAGTTTGCTGTTACTTTCATGTTCTTGCCGTATCGCTTCCCTATTCTTACCTCATTTGTACCGTATTTACCCCGTAACTCTGCTATTTTCGTACCATAATTTATTTCAAAATTAAATTTCAATCTCCTTGATAATTTCCCTTCACTCAACAACCCTCTCATAGCAATATAATGCTATTATAACATATAATATGTAGGTATATATATATCACGATATCAATATGTGGCGTGAAGTAAGTGAGAGTAGAGCGTTCGCCCCCGTTCGGTAATATCGCGGGGATAGTTTATTACAAGCATGGGCCGCATGGGGATTAGCGGCAGCCGTGTTGGCGGCGGCGGCAGCAGCGGCTGCTGGCAGTGACGATAGATGGGCCGATAGTTTCCACATCCTGCCGACTCGCGCGCAACTTGTGGCGGAGACTAAATAATTCTAGATTACGTAATGAACAAGGAACGTCTCGTCCCCGATACACGGAGCACGTCGCGGCCGGTCAATACGAATTACTCTAACAATGTACAGAGAGGGTCTAGACCGGGCCACCCTAACCTGTTTTGCCCCGAATTATTACCCGCTTGTCGAGCACTTCACTTATGCATATGAATATGACTGCAAGCGTTATAATTATTAGGGTGAATGAGTCGCTTCGTTTGACATTGTTAGCTGTAGCAATATGTTGAATTTCCTTAGAATTTTAGATCCTTTCGATTATAATAATATTTAATTGATTTTTGGTGTAAATTGATATTGTGTAGTGTTTTCATGTGAAGGCATGAGCGAAAGGGAGAGATAAACACGCAGGCACACATTGGGTATTTAACCTGGTGTTGTTCGGGCATGCCCATATCACAATCGCATCACAATCAGAATCAACAACACAAAATAACGCGATTACATATTACATGCCTCATCGGCACAAAGCGAATTCGCAGCATAATGCGTTGCACAGAGAATAAATAGGTTTATGTATTTATTTGCTTGTTGCCCATCGCTTTTAGCTTCTGTTTTAATTTTTTATTTTTTATTACGGCCTGTCAATTATTTTATATTTATATATATATTTTTATTTAAATAACTAGCAACTGAAAATTATTTTAAAAAATTGATAAAAAGAACGAATTAATAAAATGCACAAGACACAAATATTCAAGCCAAGGCAAGTCATGACATACACATCTTAAGTTTGTTTGTGCTCTTTTATGTCTTATGGCTCGTGCACTACTACTATATACTTGCAAGTACATACCTACATTCGATTGTCTTTCGTCACATTGTCATTTATTGCAGTTCAATGCTAATACGTGCCACGTATCTCAACCGCAACCGCTGCCGAACGAATAAATAACGAGATACTTACACGACTATCCTATACATAGTTGGTTTGTTGTTATTTGCTTTTAACAAATACAGCTGCCTCGATGACGTATACTGTATATCCTAACATATCGAATTCGATTTACTATTTGCTATGAATCTATGCAAACAACGTTTAAGTTAAATGATACTAATCACTCATGATTTTTGTTTTGATTTAACTGATCAATCTGATATTTTTTGTCTTTCTAAGACATTTTCCACGATTTACACCCCTCAGACATAGATAATGATTTAGTTATTATTAAAAATAAATTAAAATAGAGCCTATATCTACTCTTATTAACATACTTTCTGTTATCAGTAGTTGCGATTAATATGCAACTGACAAAAGGAAACTAACTTCGTTATGCAATGATAATATCAACTAATTTTATTATCAATAGTACACTTAGATACGGCTAACAATAAGCATTTAGTCCAATTTTTTCACCACAAAACAATTCAATGAACTTTCTTTATCAGAATAAATAGGTACATCATGATAAATTATGATTAATACATTTAATATTAGGTTTGATTGTGTTGTGTATTGTGGATAATGTAATGATAAACACAGGAATCCAATAATATTATTGCATGTCCTATCATATCATATTCATATTAATATGAAGTTTGCGGTGGTCGTAGGTGCCGAAACCTAGAAGCGCAAGACCCGAATTAGGAGCTGCAGTTGAGCGAGAGCGAGCTGTAGACAATAATTAGTGACGACATAATGAGAAATGATTCGAGCTGGATGCTGGATGCAGCGACGCCGACGTCACAATCAACACATTAACCGATATATCGCATACAATGCAATGCAGCACATGGGCGCAAATTGCAGCACGCATGCCAATCATCTTCCTCGCTCTCTGTATTGTGTGTATGTAAGCGAACCGTAATTCTCTAGTTTGATGTACTGATGTAATAAATTAACAATATATACCTACATATGTGATATGGTGGGTAATATACAGATCAAATGATATGAATTACTTAAAGGGGGACTAAATTTTGAGACTTTGAAAAATAAATGATTTTTTTGTCTTTTCGTGATCCTTTGGATGTCTAGAATATTGTAGTTAAACGATATTTTAGTATTTAACATTATTGCAAAGTTACAGCAGAAAATATTATATTTTCTCTCTCGCTTTTTGTCGTAAATTATATCATGACCGAGTACCAAATTTAAAACTTGCTTTTCCTCGAAATCATAATTTTTCAACTAGCTGCAATGAAATTTCGGTTTCTATCCAACTGATTTTGCATATTCCTGGCTTCTAATACGTAAAATCAAATTCTTCATCACGTAGCAGAAAATGTTTTTAAAAATTTTAATTTTTTGATTTTATATGATTTTTTATACGATTTTTTAGGCGAATAAAATGACTTTTTATTACAAATTACCGCAATTTTCGTATTTTTTCAAAATTAAAAAAAAAACTTATGCTACATGGTAGGGAATTCAATTTAGTTTTGTTTTTCATCAGTCCGGTAGTTCTTTGCAAACCATTCAGTCAACGAGAGGCATTATCCCGAAGGCCGCCCACGGTTGCAGCTGCCAAGGCTAAAAACAATATATATTGACAAAATCAAATATTTCGGGAAAGTAAAAAAGTAGCTCTACAACATTCAAAAGCCCGGAGTGTTTACTTTATTTCTAATACCCAAAAAAAATTCATGAAAATAGCTCATTTTTAGGCCCCCAGGGTTTAGTCTCCTCTTTAAGAATCTAGAAATATCTCTATTTCTAATTCGTTTTAATTCCCTTTCAATTTATTTAATTAAAATAAAATCTTTTCACTCTTTATATAAGAATAGTATAATAAAATACAACAAATAACAACAGCTGTGTAGGAAATAGAAGCTCGGATGTTCGGAGCTCGTGAACACTGATCGATAAACATCTAATCGTAGATTCCCAACCGCCCGCCTCTCGTTTCAAACACTGCAATCAACAATCATATTATTACCTATATTAGGATCCTGACACTTGTTAATCCATCCATTCTTAATCATTTAAGCATGACAATATGTTTAATGAAATAATTCAAAAATTTCTCATTCAAAATGCAATTAAAACTTTTCATTTTGTAAATAAACTATAATGTTAATGTAAATGATAGATACATTTATTAGATCACAAATGAGTCCATTTTAAGTATTAAATATATACAAGCATATAACCATCTCGAGATCAAATGATGATGGGCTCAGCTCAGGTTTGTGTGTTGTGGGTGTTTCATCATTGTGCTCGGTATTTATTCTCTGGTGCTGCCGCAGAGCGAAAGAGAGCTCTCCTCGACAAGCCCAAAGCCCGCGAGCAGCCTACAATTACTCAGCGCATGGAGTACACAAATAGCGGAAATAACAGGAAACGCGAACGTTAGCGCGAGCAAGCGCGAATGCAGACGTGAATATAGATACGAGTTGCGAGCTTTAGCTGAAACCGAACGCGCAAATGAACAAACTGAACAACGATGAGCGCAGTAATCAGTTATCAGAATGTGTGACGGTAGCTGCGTTATGATCAAAACAAAACTGACAATACTGCGAATTCGAAGACGACGTGTCGCACGTGTCCCACAAACAAAATAATGAAAAATATTCATTTTTATATTGGCTTTAATTATTAGACAAATAAACGAATTTTATTAGCGGTTTTATATTTATATCGTATTGGCTTTGTTTTAAAGTGCCTTAAGCACGCACTTATTATATTAATGATTTATTTATATTTAATGATTTGGTGAAGTCTGATTTTACGACGGTTTTAATTACATACTATGTACTTACTTAGAACGAAGATAATGCGATGAGCATAAGTACAATTAACGCCGCGACGTCATGACATTCACTTTCAACAATTACAAGAAAGGAAAATATCAATGCGCAGCGAAAATTATCTAGGTCGCTAATAATTTCTGCTCTGGTTTTACATAATTGCTCAAATAATTTTTTACAATGGTCATAACCTACTATTCCAATTTAGTATCTTTATTTTTCTATAAATGAAATATCATTTATTTACACAAAAAAACAATGCAATTTTAGTCTAAAATTACATAAATACACGATGGCTTCATCTTATATAATGTACCACCTAGTCAATAAACTTGCAGACTTTATGTATATTTCAGTATCAAATTTCCTGCGACTTGTACCAACATTTGTAATTTCAAATCTTAGCAAAACCTCACTAATCTTATTTAGAACAAATTAATGATCCATAAATAAGAAGACTCGGAGAGCTCTAAGTTTACAAGTCAAACGCCTCTTCGTTTACGGCTGCTGCTACTGTTCTCTAGATGCTGCAAAGTACGGGCCATTATCATTCGAAATTCAGGAGCGTTTTAATGAAAACAGCCTCGAATCGTCGAATAAAATACGTGCCGCCCGACGTACAGCGTCGCGCAGAATAATAGAGATGGCAAACAAACTAGTAAAGTTAATTTGGCTTCGAATGCGACAGTTAAAATGGACAATGAATAGAATGCTTTTTTGACTCTCTTTATTATTAAAAAATATATATTTATAAAAATAACATCAAAACGATGATAGTTATATTTTCTTTAAATAGTTAATTAGAAGAGTTATTAGAGTTTACTAGTGATGGATAATTAATTGGTTTGGTTTTAATTAAACAACGCTAATATCAAAATTTTATTGTAGGAAATGATAGTAAATTGTTTATAGAAAGGAAATAACAAAGCATGTTTATCGCATCATTATTAGATCTAGTAGTTAATGATTACATGTTAAGAGCAACATGCGCACGCACTTATATACAACATCTAAATAAAAATTCATGTTTACTTAACCCAACTAAGTAGAGTCGTAGTATTTACTTCACATATCTTTGTATTCGAATGCGCAATGAATGTGTACATCTGTACAGGAAGTAAATAATTGTGAATTGTAACAACTGAATTGATGTAGATAGACGTCATTGATGATTTGTAAACTTAATTCTCCTTGAAACATTAAGACAATCCAAGTTATAAGCGTTCAAAACACCATAATAAAATGATTTTATTTATAATAATATTACCAACTTGTATAAATAAAGGTAACTTTAACCCTGATTTATGCATGTCTTTTGGAAACCACAAAACGAATGCGCGTCCTTCCTTACTTACAACGTTAAGCAAGGACAATGTCATTGAACCGCCGACTTGATTCAGTCCCATGGCTGATTCCATATGTTTTCTAGGTTATCAATCGTCGTTGAATGTATGCATTTCGACTTGAATTTCGTTTCGATGTCGTTTCTATACAATATCATTGCTTACTTTGTTAAACGTTACTTAGCTGACTTACTATGTATGTAGTAGCATCAGCTTGATTTCATTTAAAACACTTTATTGTTGTACTTGTTTTACGAGTATGTACATAAATAAATTATAATTCGCTGGCAGTGATATAGAACTTTATCAGTTTAATACATTATTATTATCATTGCTTATCATTCATTTTTTTACAGAATATGTACAAAATATGTAATAACAAAAAAATTTAAAGTATTGCATAGCTTAAAAGTTTAACTTTTACATAAGAGAAAACATCAAATATTTAGGAATGTACTGGTGTACTCGTCGTACGAGCTCGTACGCAGTAGCAATAAAAATAAACGAATATAAATCGCCGAGACGAACGAACACATCAGTGGCATGGCAAGCTAGAAGAAAATAGCAGATAGAAGAGAATAAGCAACCGACAGCAATGCAACGAGCGCGAATCGAAATCAGTTTTTCGTATAAAACGCGAGCGCGCGCGACTGTGTAGAATGTAAACGACCTTGTTATCGACGCAATTGCTCGCCTTGCTCTCGGCGGCTCTCTTCACGAATCTACCGCCGCCGTCGCACCGCGCCACAGCTACTTCAATTTTACACCTTCGCTATTACCGTGTAATCTTATAAATTTCGAAAATACGCCGGCTGCACTCTTTAAATCCTCTTTTATACTACAACGAATGCATTAATTGAGAGTGAGAGAATAATAGCAACTGGTTGCATAGTAATTGCATTCGGATTTATATATATTCTTCATTGAAAATTATAGTAATAAAATATTTGGAAGAAGCTCTTCTTCTAAAAGCAACAAAGAGATAATCGTTGTAATACGAGTATGAAGGTAAAAAAGATTATGATGCTTGGATGCGGATGAGTTTGAAGCATGTTGGCAACACAACGCGTCACCGCACCGTACTCAAAAAGAAAGAAGATTGAAAGACAAAATATATGAAGAAGACAAGCGCAAGCAAGGCCGATATCACTGACAGCAGTTATCATTCGTTACATGTTTATATAATCTCTTTATTTATACAAACGGGTCATATTTAAACAAGTAGTACAAAAAAAAAGCTGCAATTGTATTTAAAATTCCAATAACAAACAATTAAATTGCATAAAGAGAAAATCAAGAGAAAAGCGAAAAAGCTTCGAAAATCAAAACACCCTCAACTGCTACTACTACTACTACTACTTACTAATCCCATTCGGCATTCTTCATAACGCCCGAAAAACATCCCCTTATGCCTCACTTCGAGCGGCGTTTGTGTGAAAAGTGGATGTGATCTCTTTATGCGTGGCAGCAAGCTTCCGAACGTGGCGGCGGATGATATGCCGGTGGGCGGCAGCGGCAGCAGCACTTCTCTCACTCAGCTACTCGACTCGGTCGTCTCTCCTCTGATACCGCGCGCTTCGTACGCCTGCCTCTCTGTGCTCTGCTCTCTCTGCTGTCGCCGGTTGTTTGTAGTAAAATCGATACTCCCCGGGTGGTAGGTATTAGTTTATGCATGTGCCTGTGGCTCCATATGTGTGAGCAAACCGCCTCGCATACATATTCTATCATGCTGCTTGTACGCGCCCGTTAGACGTATTAGCATCTCGTGCGGAGCCGTCCCCGTGCGAATACTATCTATATCTATGCCGCACTATGATTATTATATTATATATAGATGTGTATGTGTATCACATAGATATCTATAGCAAATAGCAAACTTGGAGGGCGGGCGGTCATTGTGTACGTCCGGTGGTTTGGTAAACAGACGCAATAGCGTGAAACTCGAGCGGCATCAAACGCCACACATCGCGCTATCATAGTTTTAATTTAATTGTTTTAGATTTTATCTATTTTCCAAGCATGAATTTATTATTTTAAGGGTTTCAATCCCATTTTCAATATAAATACTTACCTACATTTAACATAAGCGTACAAAATCAATTAGTTTAATTTTTCGATTTTAAATGCAAGAGCTGGGTTCTTCGCTTTGCTGACCAGCGTGGGGCACTTGTAAGGTTGCAGAGAAAACACGAAGAGTTTATCTTTCGATTGATTTCTTGTTTGGTTTCGATCAACACGGTGCAAGGCGTGTGTCACGACGACCCGCATTCTACCGACCGGGGAAAACGAGCTTTGTCTGCGTTGTCGTTTGCGTTTGCTTTTCCACGCGAGGGCGGAAACCGTTCGTTCGTTCGTTCTCCATTCATTTCCACTATACTTGTATTGCGGCACGGTGCGGTGGCTCGCTCGCGGTGATTAAATATGCCATGCCAATTGTGTGATGGTCATGGTGAAGCCAAGTGAAGTATTATTATTCACAAGTCAATGTGCTGCTCGTAAAACGTTTTTCATGAGCGTAAAACTTTTATAAAAATGATTAGGCGATAATTATCTTTTCTTTTTTTATGTCATAAAAGGAAAATGTGGAATAATGGGTCTACTTAATTGATTAAATTTGTAATTTTACGAATTAGGTATTTTATTTTTACTTAGTATACTTAAAACACAACTCATTTACTGATTGGGAATTTTTTTGCGTGCCCCAATCGTTTTACTTTTTCAAATTTTAAATCGGAAATATTTTTAAATTAATTTAGAAAATCTCGAAAAACGTACCTTCACTTTAGCGGCTTATATATCGAGTTGAAGGCAAAATCGCAAATTTGGATACGCTACGGGCGTATATTATTTATCGCTTAATAAGGTACTTTTTGAATTTTGTAAAAATATCAAATACCCTGGCCGTAATCAGTCAAGTGCCGAAAGCAAATTTTGGACTCATTTACTTAGGGTCACAGTCATTGAAATTCAACCTTGTAGTGCTGTCCTTTATTTAAAACATACACGGCAACGCATTCGACCTCACCTTTTCCTTGCTGCTCGTTTTAACCCGGACCCCGTTTTAACAGTTCGTCGGGTAAATGAGCTTCTTAATTAAATATAATTTTAAATTTAATATAATTTATGTTGTTGCGCAACTTTTCGAAAATAAATAAATAATATGTCAAGTGACTTGAAACCTATGTGATAAACACACCTCCGTAGAAAATATTATAATTTATCGAATTTTCTAATGCATTTTCCAAACGATTTACGCAACGCAAGATAATTTAATGCGCGGAAAATAAAACAGCTCGCAAAACGATAAAATCCAAACGCAGTTTAGAAACGCCAGTGTAACATGTGAATACGACGCACTTATGCATATTCACTAAAAGCAAACATCGTAAATGCTTAGGTTTTATTTCCCACTTTTCTTTCATTTCCTCATCAATAATTACCAATTATACACAAAATTAAAATCCATTGCATCTTTTTTTATGTTATTTTTACTTCTCCCTTCTTACTTCATTTTATTGCGACATTACCTAATTACAACCTCTTGGATAAAGTTCCAACTAAAAACTATCAACTTTTAGACTTAACAAGCGAAAACAGTCCGAGAAAAAAAAATCTTGAGAACTGCATAATGCGAACGACACACTTATTCATTACATTAACGTTACGTTACGAGTTCATTACATTACGATTACCGTTTTCTTCTTCTTTTCCTTTTCTCTTCATCGCCGTCATATTTTTTCATCATTCCATGAACTTCTCCACTGTGTATTTCTATTTCCTTTTACTCTTCTAGTAACTACACAACTCTTTATTTTTTATTCAAGAGCTACGAATGTCGTTCTAGTGGTTTCATTGCGTTTTCACTTCCTTCCTTTATCTTATTTCTTCTTGTAATGTTTCTCGACATCCGTAATCCGTGTCTCCTTCTACCTTGAAGCTTTTAATGTATCTCGTCTCATGTCGGCTCTCCATCTTCTTCTTCTTCTTGTCTTCGTTCAGTTACATCAAGAGTCAGTCGATTCCGTTGTTATTTCTACTGCTGCTCACGGATCGTTGGGTTACTTCAGTTACTGATGTAATATATCAAATTGTAATTGTAATTCCTTTCTTCATCTCTCATCATTTGCTGACATGATTTTAATGATGATTAAATATAGAGTTTATTAATTAGTTTAAATTAAGTATTAGAATCATTTTAATATTAAGAGAAGTATTATTAACAAGTTAATACTAAATCCGGATAAAACAAGTAAACGCCGGTGCGTCGTTACCGATAGATGCATGTAATATAAGTAAGAGATAATAAAATCAAGGTGTTAATTAGATGATATGGGAATGAATAATGTAAACACGGCACGGCGTCTTTAATCTATACACGTTTATAGAGTGTCGTCGAGTGGTCCCACACCTTGTTGGTAGGTCCGCGCTGTCGTCGTAGTTACCTTCGTCGTTTTCGACGTTTTTACTTAGCCCAGCACGTTGGAAGGCGTACGTTGCGACCGGCTATAAAACACGGCAATACGACGAAAACGACAGCGCAATGACGATGAAAAGGCGAAGAGCGAAGCAATTTGACCTGCTTTTAAGCTCACTGCTTGCCTGCCAGCCAGCCGCCTTCTTTTCTTTCTGTCGCTTGTTCGTCTTCTTTACTTCAATCTTAAATCTACTAGCTTGGTATGTATATACCTACAGGATTTTAAGTTTATCCTACCTATACGAATGAAACACCTACGCGAATAAAACTAGGTAAAACCGACTTTTCCTCTAATCTAGTAAATTTATTTTTTGTTCGTTTGTGTATTATATCATAAAATGTGAATGGTATATTAGTATATACAACGATTTAAAACAAGCTAATAACAACTTGTGACTTAAGGTCGACATTCTGTGTCCTACTGTTTCCAATACTTTTCTATTTTCAGCCTCGTTTAGTCACATTTTCGAGGTTTAAATGTGTAGCACGCGTGCATCGTTCTTTGCCTTCTTTGTCCCCTTGTTTGTCATAAAAATGTGAACAACCTCTCACCTTGCATCACCTTGAAAGTTTCTTCACATCATCTAAATATAAATATCTAGTTAATATGCTCTACAATAAATGTTAATCGATTGTAAATTAGACATTTATTAAGTATATAAACTCTTGAATGAAATCTAAAAAAGACAAAGCTTTCGGTAGCCCCGAGTCACTCGTATCGCGTTTAATAATTTTAGTATAGTACTTCCAGCACTCCTCACTATTTCATAGTCATCGCGAGGGGAACGAGCACAACACGGTTTGCTGCTGGTTTGCTTTTTTCATCCATCCCTAAACACTCCTCAACCTCAATCTCTCCTCGACGATTACACAGCCTCCAGGCTCTATGCTCGCCATGAACGCATAACTCGCATCCAACTGAAACTTCCATTTAATGTCTGTGCTGTCCCCTTACTGGTGCGGTATGTCACCCTTGAAAAATTACACTGTCTCAATCCCCTGCTTTGCTTCTCTAGTTATAGTATCATTTTGGATTCTAGCACATACAAATTTTACATGCTGACTTGTCATTGAATCAATCAGACCAGCAGCATCTCATTAATTGCCAATGTCATTAGCATTATGTTGACTTTTAGTCACAAGTTTATAAGTTAAAAGAACTGAGAGGGTTTTCGTTTCATGTTTTTATTCAATGTTTGATATCGAAAAGCAAAATCAATCAGTTTTGATAGCAGCTAGTAAACATCAATAATCTCCGCCATTTTGTTTCCTTTCGTTGGTGTAAGTAAGTGAACGAAGAACGAAACAGGTTTATGTTTCACCCCTCGATCCATCCTCTACAGCCAAGAATGAAATATTTCAGTCGCAAAATCTATCTGGATGGATTCCGCGCCGCACCACGCCACGCTTATGAAGATGGTTCACTCGTAAAATCTGTAGCTTTTATAGCTTTTTTCTTCTTCTGTAGTCGCATTTTTGTTTTCATCGCCACATCTTTATTCTTCATTATCAGCGCGAGCTCTTCTGCTCTTTCTTTTTACGACCTACACATACTACCCTTCACCCACCAACACCACCCTCAAGAACAACTCAGAAACTCTGTTCAAACTCTCAACTTCACCCATATTATAACTCTTCGTTCGATATGCGATTATTGAATAGTAGCAGTGAGAAGCTGATCTGCTGAACCAGGAAGATATTGACAGTATAAAGGAAACCGTTTACTATATAGATCCCTTAGCTAAAAAACTCAACTGGTTGCATAGTGAGTGCCGACCCTAAACAAACCATGAAAAGCTCGTCTCAACTATACTCAATGCTAAGCCAAGTCGAGTGCGGTCGTCGTCGACAAACCGATTTCATTGCTTATTGCCGCAAAGCTCGAAGCTCGAATTGTAAAAGAGAGTCGGGAACTACTCTTCCAACCTAAAACCTATAACCTAACAGAGATAGATGGACGCTAATTTGTTCTGCATCGGAAGAGGTCGAACGCGGACGTGAACGAACGCTAGCTGTGTGTGCATGAGCTCGCCGACGTTGTCCTTCTCGAATCTCGCGTGTGGGTGCACATGTGTATCAATGTGTTGGAAGTCTTTATTGCATATGTGTGAGTATCATATGGCGTGTGGTCGCCGTATGCTGGTCGTTTTATTGGCTTGGAAGTGCTCCAAAACTCTTAACCAAATTAAAACAATAGCTTATAGAGATTAGGCGACAGGCGGATGTTGTTGTACAGGTTGATGAGTGTGATTAGTGATTTTAAATGTTGCGGTATTTTTTTTTTAAATTAGAAAATGAGGTAATTTATTAAAATACAATTAATATATGCTTAGAAAAACTTTTATTATTATTAAGTAAGTTGAAGAAGTTGGGCTTAGGTAAATGTGAATGTTTGAATATATAAAGCTTAGAACTTTCTGGTAAAGTGTGGATAGGATTTGTGATGGTCAGAAATCGAAGGTAAATTTCATTTCGACGTAGGTGGTCGGCGTTTTGTATCGTTCAGTAGTAGTATCCTTGTCCAATGATCTAAAACACTTGCATACTTTGTTTTCTGTTTTATACAACTGATAACCTTTTTTGTCCCAAAAAAAAATCTGACAATTCCAATTTATTTAAAAAATCTGCGTTTAATTTTTTAATCTGAATCGATGAAATGTTCAATGCAGAACAAATCTGTTAAGAGTGGAAGGTGGGAGATCGTGAGCTGGTGTGTAACAACTAACGCGAAAACCCTCGGGCAACATCAACCTTTAATTTATAAAATTAACCCCTTTAATTCATACATACGCGACGCCGCACCGCTCTGCTCCATTTCAACTCGACTCAGGCTTGGTTTGGTTTGGTTTGGATCCCGATGGAGATCGTCGCTGGCACATCAAAACAAAGCCAGCCAGAATACTGAAGCAGTATGTGAAAAAGAGATGGACGAAGCAGTGAAGGATCGAGCGGTTACTACTTGGAAACATGCGAAATCCAACCTTTCGCTTCTCTTTTGTTACACACCGTTTATTATTATTTTAATGCTAGACATTAGATATGTTAAAGAATTATGGAATTATGTCGGGGTGGAGGAATGTAGAAGGCGCCGCGCCGCATCGACTCACCCAAGACTGTATTTCAACCAAGAAAAAGAAAGAAATGAATAATAAAAACAAATGGAGGTGAAATAGAAATGTGAAGGATTAAGTAGTCGGTGAGGCGGTTGTTCTTTTTGTGTTTTTTTCTGATTCGGATGATGGAGTTATGTAGGGTTAGAAACCTAATATGATATAAATGCGTTGGGGAAGCTGTGGAGTTGTGAGATGGCGAGCTGACCCAAGTCAAGGTGGTACTATATCGATGTGAATGGTGGGCGTGCAATCATTGGCGATCTGTGTGTAGAGTATAGACGGTCCGCTTTGCTCCACTCCTTCGGCGAATAGTCTTTTGCTTGGCTTTTTGCCATTGTATGATGCCGATGAGATGTGTTAAAATGCTGTCGACGATGTAATAAGGTGTAATCAAACGGCGCCTGATTCCGTTCCAATTCGCTTGCTTTTACTTGCACTTCTCAAGAATCAGTAAAATGGTGATACTCTTATTCGATTTTATTAAAGTAGTGCTGAATAAGAATGTAGTTTTTTATGGAAATTAATATTAATATAAAAATTGGGGCAGTTTATTTGTCTCTAATATTTTTCTTTGATAATTGGGAATAACTTCTCTTTTTTGCTTTTCTACGGTTCATCCGCGAGCAAAATACCTTGTGTTATATACCAAACGATATGTCTTTCCCAGCCCTGTCCAATAATATAAAATAGTTGAATATGATGAGCATTTGAAAAAATATTGTCAAAACTTGGAGCGATATGCGTTAGCAAAAATTGCAATTTGTCAAAAATTGGAGCAAAAATGTAACTCTTGAACCAAGCGGCATAGAAAAATGGTTCATATACCAAAATGTTCGTTTTGAGGTGCTCTTTGCAACAGCCCAAGGGCAGTTTTTCTGCCTAGAATTTTTTCCTCCAAAAATTGGAAATACCTCACTTTTTCGCTCATTTTGGGTTTTTCGCTTATAACTCGGAACATCCGCTTCCAAAGTACAAAGTATTATATACCAAAAGAATCGTCCTTTGAAGCTCTATCCAAAGTAATATGATTGTTTCACATCATGAGCATTTGAAAAAATTTTGTCCAAATTTGTAGCGATTCGCGTAAGAAAGATTTGCAATTTGTCAAAAATTGGAGCAAAAATCTAATTCCTGACCCATGAGTCATAGAGAAATGGTTCATATACCAAATTGTTCGTTTCGGGGAGCTCTTTGCAACAGCCTAAGCGCAGTTTTTCTGCATAGAATATTTCCCCCCGAAAATCGGGAAAAACCTCTTTTTCGCTTATTTGAGGTTTTTCGCTTATAACTCGGAACATCCGCTTCCAAACTACAAAGTATTATATACCAAAAGAATCGTTTTTCGAAGCTATATCTAATGATATATGATTGTTTCACATCATAAGCATTTGAAAAATTTTGTTAAATTTTTGGAGCGATTTCACGTAAGAAAAAATGGCAATTTGTCAAAAATTTTTGCAAAAATGTACCTCTTGAACCAAGTGACATAGTGAAATGGTTCATATACCAAAATAATCGTCTTAAAGTCCTCTTTACAAAAGTCTATAAGTAGTTTTTCTGTCTGCAAAATTTCTACTCTAAAAATGGAAAAATCTAACTTTTTTTTATTTATCAGACTTTTTACTAAAAACTCCAAATATTTTAATTAAAGTACAATAGTTATATACCAAAATAATTGTCTTTCAAAGTTCTATTCAAAAATATGTAATTGCCAAGAGTTAGACTACCTATTGATATACATAAAAATTATATTATCATTGGATCAGTACTATCTTAAACACTGCCATAAAAGTATATTTTCTACAACAAAATAAAGAACGTAAATACCTTAGATATTTGCGGAAGTATGTACTAATGCGAATAGGGTAAGGCGCGAAAGTGACAGAGTATTAATTGAATTAGATGAGGATTAAATGGTGGATGAGTTTTTAATTTACCGCTTGGAGGAGGATGCTGCGAGCGCTCGGAATGCGCGATGTGTAAACACGACACATATTTAAGCAGCATCAGGTATTTAAACGAGAAGCACCGCGTCGATCGTATCTCCGTCGTATATCTAATAACTTCTTGAGAGAAAATACCTCCGTCGAACCACCTTCATGCGCGAGCTTATAATACCTATATCTATATATACATAGCAAGTATATCTACTTATATA
>JARJDU010033994.1:0-31323 GCA_030264695.1 Lissagria laeviuscula | reverse complement strand
CTTTATGGGTGGTTTTACCACCATTTGAAAGTGACTTCAACTAAATCCCAAAGTTTTGCATTTATGGCCATAACTAGCAAAGCTTTTTTGTCACGTTTGTCATAAAATACTCGTTTGTAGGTCATTAAAAAGCATTTCTCACGATATGAGTAGTGGGTTGTATAACATGGAAAATCGAAAAAATAATTGCATAACTTTTTATATTTTTCACTCAATATTTATCTATTACCTAAGTGTTTTTGGTTTTTTTTCTCCAACGCGTTTCCACTTATGTCGTTAAGTTCTTACCAAGATACTGCAACTTTATTTGTTAATTAGTAACGTGATCAAAAAGTTTTAAGTTTAGTAGGGAAATTACCGGAATTACCGGAATAAAATCAAGAAGTTCGATCCTGAATTTTTCAATTTTTGTTTTGGAGCACATTATTGCGTTTATTTTGAATAGTTGTGATCCGAGCGCAATATAAAAAATATAGGCGAAAAGTATATTAAATTTTTAATTAGGTGCGCTTTTAAAAAGTTTAGATTTCAGTACAAAAACGCCCGAAAAGAAACAGGAAGTTTGGTCGTGAGTTTTTAAAATCTTGTTGTTGTTAAATTTTTAATTAGGACAATGCTTATAAAGCTTGAAGTTCTGTACGAAAATGCTCGAAAAAAATTCAGGAAATTTGGTCCTGCATTTTATAACCTTGTTTTGAAAAGTTGCAATGTCAATTTATACATACTGGCTTGTACGATATTGTATTTACGTTTTCCTTTTGTTTTGCGTGGGAGATTGTTCAACTCTTAGGAACTATTTGCTGCTTATGGTGCACGGATGAACGATCTTTTGTGCGAGGTTAGCACGTCGCGTTGGACGGACTGATAATTTTTTGTGTGGGGTTCACACATCGTGCAGCACTTGCATAGAGGCACTCGCTTTGTTTCATTACTTTCTTGCATTTATGGCCATAACTCGCAAAGTTTCTTTGCCACGTGAGCCAAAAAATATTCTTTTATAACACATTCAATTTCTTTTCGTATGATATGCGAGAGTGGTTCTACAACTTTAAAGAAGAGCAGAAAAATATTTGATATGCCTGAGTGGTTCTACAATCTTCAGGAACACCATCAAATTATTGTATATGATTTTTAATTTCTTTGGATTTATGCATGGACTTATAGGGTTTTGGTATATACCCTAAATTTGGAAACGGTCTAAAAAAGTTAGATTTAATTTAAAATAATATGATATATAAAGTACGTTCTTGCTCAGTATTCGTATTAAACTTGCTGAGTTTGACGTACTGAGGACGGTATTAAATTTTCGCACAGATTCCTGACTTAAACATGTGTCTTCTATAATTTTATTCAATTCCTATAAAGAAAGGAAGATTGGGTTTGGCTCCAAAGAAACGTAAGTGACTGACTTATTATACTGATCCGGAAGAATGAATTAAATTGTTGGAGGTACCTATTTATAATTGTTTTTATGCATTATTTATATTATTATTATTTTTAGGTAATATTTTGATGGAAAATCTTGGTATAAAAATAATTGTAATTATCAATTTCAAATTTATGTATATTACTTGCATAGTCGGAAGAACATCGTCAGGCTTTAATTAATCTCGTCCATTGACGTGACTCTAGTTCCCACTTTAAGTATATTTATATGAAAATTAATTGTTTCTATTTAAATGTTTCTTGGATCTGGAGATAAAAGTGACATAATTTTAACCACGTATGTAAATAAAATATAACTGTGCCAGCAAGGATGTGATGTAGCCTGGGCAACCCTTCAGTTTCACTAGAAAAATTAAGAATTCTAAAAGGATTCATCAACTCTACTACTTGATTTGGTGAATATTATGATGTCATCAGATTTTTGGTATACTTAACATGTCAGTCATATTTATTAAAACACTGTAGCACATGTTTTTTGTATATTTTTTAGGTGATATTTTAACAATGACAATAACCGAAAACAGCAGGACATCGTCAATGACGTGGAACTTTATCGACGATCAGTTGGAGCTTGGTGTATCCATCCCAGACTTATTAATATGTTTGTTTTGATGGGAATTGCAACCAAGAACACCAAGATGTCAGAAACTGAGCAAAAAATAAACCAGGAGGGTAAAGACGGTGCCGTATTTTTGCTGAAAATAGTTTATAGAATGGAAAATACAGCACTTTAACATGTTTACAATTATTTTTAGGTAATATGTAAACAATGAGACTGCAAGAAGCAGGAAAACAGCCAGATTGCAATCTAACATTAACTGGGAGAACTTTGACCAATACCAAGATCTACGTGAGCTTTATTAATGGATTTGAGTTATGAAAAATATTGTTTAAATAATTTAAACGCGTTAACACGAAATTGTTCCTGTTTTAAGCTACAGGAAGAGCATCCAAGAACTTGCCCATCTTGATTACTTCACCTCAACTTCTTCGTGAATATTTAGGATGTGACGAGAACTAATTCTCGGAGAATTACTGTTAGTAATCAAGTATACAAACAATGTGTTCTGATTATTAATTTTAATAGAATAATCTCATATTTGATAACATTTTAAGTAATTCCGCCATATTAAAGAATTGGAAAACATTGTAGTCGTTGTAAATCACCATCACTGCGGGCTCCGAAATTCTTCTACAAACATCTGGAATGCATAACATGACTATTATGTATAAAATTATTCACTTGTTTTCTTTTATTTTTAAATAATATTACAAATGATGCCATCCAGGAGTATCAGGACGTTGGACACGACGTGCAACATCATGAGCGACGATCTGATGAACCTCAATTCTCTGGCCTGGAATCACTAGCCACCAGCCCAAACCATGACTTCATGAAGACTGGTGAAATTAGCGCCTTTATCAGACATTAAGTATGTCATTATCCTAAGACTTAAAGTATGAAATATATTATTTAATTCAAAATCGTTAACAAGTGTTCGTTTCTGTTTTAGGCGACTGGAAGAGCGTCTAAGAACTTGCCCATCTTGGACTCTTTATCTCAACTTATCTAGGGACGTTTAGGATATACATATATAATATTTTTATTAATATATATGGTGTAATCTCTATTTGTTTACATTTTAGGTGATGTCACAAAGACTGCGGCATACTGATGCACCACGGAACCGGAAAAACGTCGCAGTGTAACGTCACGATGTAAAACTACAACTGAGACTACTTTGGGCCACATAGTACCTGCACCAAACATCAGGTATGTATAACATGATTATTATTTTAATAAATAGTCGTAGGATTTGTTTTCTTTTAGTTTTAGGTGATCTCTCTATGATGGCATCAATCAGGACCAACAAGATATTGGGCACGACGGGCAACATTATTGGCAACGACTTGGTGAGCGGAGCATTTTCACCAAACATTAGATATGCATGGTATGTTAATTATATTATATTTTGTATTCTAACATGCATTTTTTTCATTTTAGGTGATATTTCAACCGAGAAGTTATCTCGAATGACCTGGACATTAAAAATGACCTCGTAATGTCATCATGAACAACCAGGATTGTCATCACAATATCATCAAGGACTACCAGGATATAGAGAAATCAGAGAGTTATCACAACGTTAGGTAAACATAAATTCTTCAAACACTGTGTATATAATTTATACGCTTGTTTTTTTTTTAGGTGACATTTTAAGGACCACGTCAACAAGATCACCAGGGCATCGAAAACTGTGCTAAAATTGGACTAGGAGTGCGAAAACGGCGCGAATTTTTGCCGAAACGAAGCTCGCCCCTGGTCTTCGACCAGTCGCTCGCGCTCGCCGTTTTCTACAATTCTTTAAAATGGAACCACTAGCTACCGGCCCAAACCACGACTTCTTGCAGACTGAAGTCTTCCTCCAAGAATTCCAGCCATTATTCTGCTAAGTAAGGGGGGGAGAATCAAGGATAACATTTCCCACTAAAAGTGGAGTCATAATTATACAAGTTATATATGTACACATATTTTATTTAAATACATTACATACATATAATACATATCATGTCTTATTACTGAACCCTGCCACCCATGTTATTCCTCGCTGCTAACTCCCAAGTAGTATGCGGACCGTCCATCCATTATCCTGTTGCAAGTCCTTCCACGTTTGCTTATCGTCCACCATCGAAGTACTTGGCTGGTGTTGTAAGTACTCCGATGGTTATTGTTGCCGACCATCTACAGTTGCCAACTCCCTCACAAATGTTGCGGTTTCTTCGTTGATTCTGCAAATCACATGATGTTTGGTGGCCGTTCACTGTAGCTGGTCTATGTTCCTCGTCGATGTTAGATTCTCCGTTGTGTGCCGGCCGTGCATCATCAACAATGCTATGTCCGCCGATTGTGGTTACTGATGGGAAGTCCCACCAGGTTGTATCATCGTTATTAGTGTCTTGCAATATGTGTTAATCCATCATTGCTGTTTGTCGTCGCTGAATTTCACAGAAAGTGTGATATCTAAAAATAACGAACACATATTTTAATTATTTAATTAGTAATACAATGTTTCCTATATACCTGATGCATGGAGATGGATCTTCAGTGTTGTTCTTGCTCGAGTAGTGAGCCAATTTTCGACGTGCAGCAGCATGTGAACGTTGCTGCCTTAATGTTATTTAAAACACCAACAAAGTATTTATCGTTATTACTCCATTTCCCACGACGAGTGTTGATTCACCATCCTTTATGTGCCAAGTACCTTAAATCAAAACAAATAAAACATGAATACATAAAATAATGTAACAAAATAAAACAATATAAGTCAGAACATACAAGTATAAATAATTTGTGAAATCAGACAGTGGTAAAGAGAAAATAATTGCGGCCAAGTACATGAATTTCTGGCAATTTCTAAAGATAAATGATTCTCTTATGCGCAACTAGTTTTACCGGCGCAAATCGCCCTTCTTCCGACCAGCAGTAGAACTGCAAATGTATGCAAATCGCCGAGAATTTAATATTCTTTTTACCGAATGCAAAACATATTCAAAATCTATCGCGGTGTAGTCAGAATCTGCAAAAACCTGACAAAAAACATTTAAAATTTGTAACCATTTTTAGTTTAACCGCGCAATTTGATCAAATCCCGACCTACTGTGCGACTGCAGGGCAATGCAACGAAGAACGTAAAATTTTAAAATCTTTCTATCGAGTAAATATATATCAAAAATCTGTCGATGTTGTTTCACAGTCTAGGGAAGCATGACTAAAAACTAGAAAAACACGCAAAAATACCTAACTATAATTAGTTTACGGGCACAAATCGCCTTATTCCCGACCAACTGTGCACTGCAGGAGCAAGCCATACACGTAAAATTTAATAATCAACGAATGCAAAAAAAAAAGTCCGAAATCTTTCGCAGTTTTCTCACAATCTGCAAAAACGTAACAAAAACAAAGAAAATATGGAAATTTTTTTAACTGTGTTGAGTTATCCGCCGTAAATCGCCTTATTCGTGAGTAACTGTGTGACCGTAGGGGTTTACTAAACATGTGAAATTTAATCATCTTTCTAAGAAATTCAAAACATCTCCAAAATTTGTTTTGGTTGCGGTTTTGTCACAATCTGTAAAATCATTTCAAGAAATAAGCAAAATACGAAAAAATTTGTAACCATTTTGAGTTTTTCGCTGGAATTTGCTCTATTTCCCCCGAACAACAATGCGTCCGCTGTAGAAATGCAAAAGTTCGTAGAATTTAATCATCTTTCCAATAAATGCAATGTCGCGATATTGTCGCAATCAGCACAAAGAATTTAAAAAAAATACGCAAAAATTCTTAATTATTTTGAGTTCTTCGCCGCAAATCCCGAACAACAGTGTGCAAATTGCTCTACTCTCAGGTACCCAAGCAGCCGCAAGTTTTTCAACGAATGCAGAACATATTTAAAATATAGCGCGGTATTGTCCCAATCTGCTAAAAACAAGAAAAATACGCAAAAATTCTTAACCATTTTGAGTTCTCCGCAGCTAACCGCTTTATTTCCGAGCAACTGTGCGCCCGCAGGAGCATGCAAAATACATAGAATTAATAGTCTTACCAACAAATGCAAAACATGTAATTTTAATTATAAATAATAGCAAATTTTTTGTAAAGATTTTTACCTTAAACGACATCCGTCGGCGCTCTAATCTACCGCAGATCTCCTTCTGAACGAACACGCTAATCTAACCCCGCCCTTGCCAGCTGCAGCAATCTGCTTCAATTTAAACTAGTGTGCATCCGACCTCTATGAGGGTTTCACCCGGTCACAAATTGTTACTCTTAGAGTGAATTTTAAATCAAATTGGCTTGAGGCACAAACATTCAGTTTTCCACTTGTACGGAGTGAAACCTTGGCTGAACGTTGTTCATTCATCAATTAAAATTAAAACCCGATGCGCGCAGCACTCTTTCTAAAAGGCACAAAAGGAAAATGTTAATATTCTATCTCGAATGTTGTAAAAACGCTATAAGACGTGGACTTGTACCGATCCGAAGTTGTAATCACGCGCCACCATATTGCCGTCGCGCGATCGTTGTAGTTGAACTCACCTGCAAAGATTAGAAAAGATTTTAAAAAATGTCGTTCTAGGATTAGATAGATGCACATAGTTAATACTATTTGGCTAAGCAAACTCATACTGTATCTATACATCACATGTAAACGCTGTCCAACACGCGACCCAAAGCAAGTTACCATGCGGCCCAAGCGCAACACCAGATTTTGATGCATTAGTTCTTCAACTTCAACTTCAACAAAGTGCCAAGCATCACATTAATTTGTTTTACTTATTATTTTACTTATTATTTTATTTAGGTGTCACTTAAGTAAAACTGTCCGAGCCCGAGAGAATTATTCAGGATGTGCGGTCCAAAAAACCATTACTTCTCCCAATGTGACCCAGAGAAACAAAAGTCATGGACAACCCTGATTTAAACAATATCGCAATGCTCAATGGTACTGCTACCAAAATGACTCAGCGTCGTTGCCTGGAACAACTGCTATCCCCGTGAGATATAAAAATATTTATTCATACCTGAAGTCTGTCTCATGATTAAGTCCCGTTGCCAACGTTACCAAGCAACTTCACCAACTAAAAGCAAAATAGAGCATTTTAATATAAATTTGTAAAAATGTATTAATTAATATGAAAACAAATAAGTATCACTTTTATTTATATAAAATTTGATTGCATTCAATTTAAAAATGATAAATGTATTTACCTGAAACAGCATGTGACAGAACCTTAATCCGATGCTGATCTCCTCCCAGGCAAACACACTATCCAGTCCAATTCTGCTCCATCCCTGCGCTTGCCTCGAAGGCAAACTTCTTCAAATTTAGTTATCATGCATTCGCCCTCTGAGAAGGTTGGTACCGGATTGTTGATCAAGTGGATGTCGTCAAATAGTTACGGAAGTTGCCAATCCTTCGGTCAAGCGTGAGGCTGTGCGTTAAGATCAATCCGTACGCGAACGAACAATCAAAGGAGCATTCAGCGGCTGATTAGGGGCTGACGGAGTCCTAGGCGCACAATGAGTTTGACGCCCCTTCTAAAGAAAATTGTCTGAGAGTTAATGCACCAATTGAAGTTCAAACGAGACGCGCACTGCACTCACTCCGGAATGCCCAAACGGGAATTGTCCCAAAAGATGTAGAATTTCTTTAAGGCGGCGACTCGTACACGAGGCAAAGATGTAATGAAACAGCAAACACGTTTCTTTCGCACGATGGTTGTCGTTGAACTGACCTCCAGCGAATAGAATCTTTGTAAACAAAGTCGTTAACGGATTACGGATTACGCTTAGATTTCTCTATTACGTGTCTATATACCATGCTCAAATGCACACGTCTCATTTAGCAAATTATACTTTAAATGCGAGTATAAAAAATATTATAAAATTTACTATTGGGAACATAGGCGTAACCAGGAGGGCATAGGGAACATTTGCCCATTTGAACCAAAATTTGAGCAATTGAACAAAAATATTAAAACAGTTAAAAATTTGTTTAATTTTTAACTTTTACAGTTGCCCGATGAAACATAATATTGTATTATTTTTGCTCCCCCACCCGCACCCCAAGTTGTAATCCTAGCTGCGTCTCTGGTTGAGAATATACTAATATCTTGAAAGTGGCCACCCCAAAAAACAAATATTGTTCATATGACTAAACCGTTGATTGAGTATACTTCTCCGTCAACGCTTAATAAATCATACAATCCGGAAATGCGATAACTTTATAACATATCGCAAATTGCAAATGTCGCGAGTTGATAAAACACTAGATCAATTGCTATTCTAGACTTTAATTACCAAAATTATTAACGGTTTTATTACGAAATTTACAACCGACGAGCAGGAGCGCGCCAAGCTGAGTTGGCGCCGGGCTGCGAGCAAGCATCTAATTGTTTTTCTTGTGGCATCTTGCGCCCCCTGAGAGCTAGACAGAAGCGCATCGTGGTTAACGACGCCGGGATGTAAAGCACCCCTTGCACGGCACGTCCTTGCCGACAAAACACCGACCCGGACGCAATGAGTTAAACAGCTTCTCTTAATCTTTTTATACTTGTGACCCAACAAATTCGTTTGTATGTATTGTTAATGCAGCCCATAAAATAACAAATTACTCTCCCACCGCTAGCTCTAGCGGTACATAGTGGTACATACATAACCACCGCTAACACTAGCCCCTAACGCTAACACTACCACCCATAAATTTTCATACGCGACCTAATGGTTGAGAAAAACCGAGTTAAAATGTTGCGACGAAAGAGACCTGCGCGTGCAGATGCAATGATTGTTGAAACAATTTATGCATACTGCTTTTATATCATTCATTATTACAAATTACTTAGTTTAGTACATTCTTTAAATGATAATATGAAATTGCTACATGTCATCTCTGTATGTCGGGCCTATCACGGTGGGCCGCGATTTACTCAGGCCTGCTGTAAGGCTCTATATGCCAGCTGTTTACAGCGACAGAAGCGCCTCGGGTGAGAGAAGTCGCTCTCAAATCTTTGTGTTTACGTTGATTACTGTATCATCAATGGAATTGCAGTAAAAAACAGTGAGTACTGTTTAATACGCTAGTGCTTGTATTACCTGTACTAATACTGTGCTAGTACTGTTTGCAACCCTGCGAGGGCATACATATATCAAAGCATTTGTGTTGTGTTGTTGTTTTTCTAATTTAATTATTTTTTACTTTTATATCTCTTGCCAACATGTCTCCAACAGCTAAACAAGTACCAATTTTTAGAAGACTAAAACTAACTCTAGAAATTAAGCGCGAAATCATCAAAATGCGAGAGCAAGGTTTAAGCGTTGCTGATATATCAGCCAGGTATAATCGCAGTGCATCAACAATTTGCACTATCCTTAAAAACAAGGAGAAAATTATGGAGTCAGAAGCTTCAAAAGGAATGTCAAGAATATCACCACAACATCCACCTATTCTCGACGATGTTGAAAGGTTGCTTCTTATATGGATTAATCAACAACAATTAAAAGGCGATACAATTAACGAAAGCATCATATGTCATAAAGCAAAGATGATTTTCTCTGATCTTAAGATGGCATCCACCTCAACAGTTAAAGAAGATTTTAAGGCGAGTCGCGGATGGTTTCAAAAATTTAAAAGCAGAACCGGTATCTACAATGTTGCAAAACAGGGTGAAGATGGAAGCTCTGACACAAATGAAGCGGATATCTACCTAGATTCTCAGGAGTATCTACCACAACAAGTTCCTAACTTTGCTGAGACGGGTCTCTTCTGGAACAAGATGCCTGAGCTTTGTGCAAATGCATGCGGCGACTTAAACATTAAAGAAGAAAAACAAGAAGAAGATGAGGAACCATCTTCAAGCTCCATACAAGAAATTCTAACTGCATGGGAATTAGTTCAATCTTTTGTTGAAAAACACCATCCCGATAAGGCGCTGACTATGTATGCAACACATGACTTTGATGACAATGTACTCTCATATTTTAAAAATATATTGAATGGCCGTCAAGAGTAGCACATAAATTACAGTTTGTAGATAATTTTTTTTCAATAAACGTTTTATATTTATACATTGTTTAATATTTTAGCTTGAAATGCATTATTTTGTTTTACATGAGAAAATTTGTTTTGTATACTCCTATAACTTATAAATATAAAAAAAGAGTTTTGTTCGCTATGATCTCCTATTCCAGTGTTTCTCCACTCAATGTTCACTGCAGACCTGTGACAATATTAGGATCCTTAACATATTAGCTTTAAATTTTTAAAGTTTTTGACGGACCGGTTATATTAGGGTTGCGAGTCAGAGGTTGAGAACGGTCTTAAACTTTTGAATGCAGTTTGTACAATAAATTAGATAAAACTTCAAGGATGAGCCTAGCATACAGAGATATTTTCATAAAATAATTGCCAATTATTGAATTTTACCTGAACAACAATGCTCAGTGGCGGCACATGACGTTGCATAACGAAGGAAGAGCGCAAAGCAACGACGCGTTAACGAATAGTTGGAGGGAAATCGTTGCACGGAAGCGATGGTTGTTTTTCGCTATTCTTTGTGGTAAAGTTCTGTTTGATTATTTTGTTTAATATCTCTTTCATAAGCCGATAGCTGAGTTTTCGCTTGGCAATAGAATAGCGGCTTCGACTAGAATTCGCGGGAGAAGACAACGTGCTGAACCCAATTGCCTTTAGAGAAAAAGCAAGTGTCAGATTTCCACAACTATCCTGCAATTGAGTATACAAATGATGCTTGCGGCTCTAAAGATACTATGACCAATCTTTGCCAATACTATTCTGCATTTAAATTAAAAAACTTTTTGCTTACTTCATAACAAACCCCGGCAACGCAGGACAAATAAGATTGCCCCAAGTATTCTCTTTCCATGATGGATCCAAGTGAAACAGATAATTAAAACACGAAAGTCTGATTAAATCACATTTTAAAAAGATCACTTTTCTTTTGCACAATCCTGAGATTGAACTGACAACATTTCGAACGTCGATAAGAACAAAGTATCATTTAATAACTACAATTTCTGTATTTTATGCTGATTAGTCACTTAAATACTGTTGTTGCAAGTTATATTAACAGACGTAGAAGGAAAATTATTCGGATGCTTTTACGTTAAGCCGATGGAATGTACTTACTAAACAATGTTCGATGCAAGTCACCGAGCAGCAAAACTTGATAAGAAACCAGTGTCATCAATAAACCTGACCTCCTTTTGTCATTGAACGCAAGATATAGCGCTCTTTCGTGTACTATTTCACACTATAAGATTGCTTAAAACTTAGCATTGGAACCTATTAAAATACAACTCATACAAAGTGCAAATTAACTACAAATTAATATACAAAGTATTTGCATAATTCATGAGTAACAATACGTAGTTTTACGGCGATTTTTTGTAATACACAGATTTCCCGTATTGATTTGCAGCAGGGAAATGACTTATTATAGCAAAGGTACAGAAAATACGCGTATGTGCTGTAACATGTACCAATGTAATACCAGTAAAGTTGTAGTAGTCATAGCCGTGTGAATTTCGCAATTTTTGCGCAGACCCATTAGACAAGCACACAATAGACCACTCCAATGAACTCCCATGAACAAACCCAGACTGTCAGATACTTTATTTGCTTTATATCGTAGTTTCCAATATTGGTACTGTAATTCTCTATTTCCTGGTCGCAAATCGAAACGGGAAATTGGTTTATTACAGACAATCGGCTATTGCAATATAGTTCCATCTTTCTGGATTAAATGTGCACGCACATATTAGATATCAAATAAAATTACTGCCGATATCTTCAAAAGATTCATATTCATCGATATACATATTCCAGTAAAGTCTACTTTTAGTCTATATCATAATATAGAAAAATCACAAATTAAGCTCAACTAAATGAACAATTGAATGAACATTAGTTGTAATCTAAATAATAACAATCTAGTTCTATTTTCGCCAGTATTGCACGAATTTATGAACATGTTCGACAAAATGTGCAAAGTACGCAGTTACAGAATCGTCAATAAGTTTCTGTAACTGTCGGACAGCAGCCTCGTCACTTACATCCAGCATAAGTTTATCCTGTACTTTCTGAACAGCCTTATCAGGTTCCAAAGCTATATCTGGAACACTAGCATCCACCATCAGCGAGAACAAATTCACAATGAGATTTGCATGTCGACGAAGATGAAGAAAGGCGGTGTAGCATTGCTTCCTAAATTCCTGATAATGATCGGAGTTCATGCCACCCATACCTTCCACCATTTCCTTACTCAATTTCATAGGTGGTGGATATGGTTTTGGATCACGCCCAAGAATATACCCAAAATCAATGTGGAATAGCTTTCCAGATGTAGTAAGAAGCAAGTTGTCAAGATGTCGATCGCCTACGCCAAGAACATAAGTAATAATACAATAACCAGCGCAGGAACGAACGTAAGTATCCATTATCTCAGGCGCGATACCATATGGACCAGTTTCAGATGGATGGTTCTTACGGAAGAAGTTTTGAATCGTACCATCATTAGCCAAGACTTCAGCAACAGGAATTGAGTCGATAAACTGTACCAAACCATGTTTTGTTGACATGGCTAATACTCTGTAAGGAGTTAATTTTAAGTCGAGGTTTTCCCTGCGAAGCAGTTTATCCATTAAGGTAATCATTTGCAAGATAAGTTGATCTTGTCTTAAGTCATCACCATTTTTAAAAATCGCCAGATATTCGGTATCGTTCGTGGTAACAAAATGTAATTTCGAAGGCATAAGAGATGATTTAAAAAGACTTGCTTTTTCTGGAATGATTGCTTTTATCTGAACATTGGAATCTAATGGTAGAGGTATTGGTTCAAATTTTGTGAAGTTGAATTTAAGATCGTTTTCTTTAAGGAGTTGTTGCAGCTTCTCAGTTTTCTTCTTACGAGTTCCCGTCTCACATGAAACTGATTTCACAAGTTGTACCAATTTATCGACAAACTTTTGCTGGCGTGCAAGAAAATCACGACGCTTCTGCATTTCAGGAGGACCTTTGTTTAAAGTCTTTGAGAAGGTTTTCATTACAGTTAGGTACATATCACGGATAACAACCTAAAAGTAAACACGTAACAACATGCATTTTTTTTTTAAATTTAATTATATATTATACTTACATCTTGTTTCATTGTATGTTCTTGATCCTCACACTCAATAAGTAAATACCAATAAAAGTAATTTGTCAAATCGGAATTCCTACAAGCTCTCTTAATCAAAAACGATGCCAAATCTTGTGCTTCTTCTTCTTCCTTTAATTCGCTTTGTAATGTATCAGTATTCCCACTATCTGTATTCATATTTAGTAAATTCTCAGGCATAGTTGTAGCTCTTTGCAAAGTATCAACTTCTACCACCGAACAACTACCCGTGCTTTCAGCTTGATTATAGCTTAAGGATCTACTTAAGCTATCCATAGGTTCAATTGAAAGACTACTGTCTTTGATATATTCGCGCTCTATGCTTGTTTGCGCCGTCTTACTAGGAGACACCCGATTATAAGCTTCTTTGATCGAATTAAAGTTTTCATACTTTAACGCCTGCACAAGCTGAAGCAGATATAACATAAGATCTTCATCGGGCGCTTGTTGTAGTCTGCTAATTGCATATTGCCGCACTTCTGGGTGTTGGAAATTCGGACTAAGAAGTTCCAAAGCGTCTTCGACGTCCATCGGAGCCCAAATTTCTAGCATCGACAATGCTTGTCGAACTTCACTGCTTTGATCCCAATTGACGCATTTCAGGAATTTCGTTAAAGCTTTCTTTTGGTTGCTTAAATAGAAACGGAATTTCCAAAGATTGTCTTCTTCTTCATTGGATAATTGTTTTGTTGGTGGATAAGAGACGATTGTGTTTAACATGTCACGTATTTGTGCATTTGGTTTGGCGTCTTTGTCTGATATGCCGCTACGCACTGATCGAGCGAGTTTATGATGTTTGTTTTCAACTAAATTATCCTGGAAATAAATTGATTGTTAGAAACTTGTATATCTTGTCGAGACACATAATTTCTGTATAATGTTGGCAAGTATGTTACTAATAAGCTAAGAGCTTGGAATTACTACTGGTAAGGGTTGAATTGAATCCATAGAAGTTAAAAGGATAATATAAAATAAGTAGGGTAACTGATAGTAATTCCGCAACATGAATGCAATTTTTAGTCAATTATAAGGTGACCAAACGTATTGTTTTCGGCACTGCAGTACTTCTTTGAGATAGTTTGTACTGCATTTATACTGCCTTTGTTGTAAGATGTACTGCCTTAGTACAGGCGCTTAATATTGAAAAAAATAATGAACGGTACACTATGCACCTAGCAAAAGCTCTCATCTAAAACCAAGTTGAAAAGTATGATCCGGCAAAGAGAAAGGCGTAATATAAGGTCTTCCAGAGAGAAGAACCAGATCTCAGAGAATCCAAGAATTTGATGTCTCCAAAAGACATTGATAATTCCGTAGAGGTATACAATTCTTGAAACGGGCAACAAAAAAAATTTGCTTTCGGCTCGTGACTGATTATGGCACGGCTATTTGATATTTTTAACAAATTTCACAAGTACCATATTAAGCGATAAACAATATACGCCCGTAGCGTGGCAGAATTTGCGATTTTTGTCTACAACTCGATATATAAGCCGCTAAAGCTGAAGTACGTTTTTCGAAAATATTTCCGAACCGAAATTTGAAAAAGTAAGACATAGGAGCATAGTTTTTACCAATTACAAAATTACGCAAAAAAGAATTAAAAAAAAAAAGCTCAAATAGTGTGATCACAATCAGTCACGGCGCTACCAAGGAGTTTCCTATACCAGTTTGGAGGTAAATCGGCCTCTTAAGCTAACTTAAAAGGTCACAACACAATAGACGCCAGAAGCGTCGCAGTGCACAAAGGCAGCAAAGCTTGAGTGTGGATCATAGCATAAAAAAGCACCTAGTGGCTCTAACTTGGAGGCTTCAGCTCAGCACGCCCCCCAAAAGTAAATAAATTTTCTTAGTGGCACCTAGGGAGAAACGCCGTCTCCTTTCAACTATCTCTAATTATGGGTTGTATTGCATTTACTGGGAGCCCAATGAAAATTTGACAAAAGAGCCAAAAGAAAGACATGTCCTACCAAAGTAGGACGGTTGGTAACACTAACACTAGTTAACAAAAAAAAACTATAAAATATAAATAACAAACATACTTTGAGTATTTCATGATCTGGAACAGTGACGATATCAGGTTGCACCCGAAACTGATAAACTTCCTCGCCGTCCTGCTCAAAGTACACAATATAATGTTGCACCTTGTCAATCATGAGCGTTGGAAATTCAATCATGAGGTACATGTAATCCGAAGATCGTTTTTCATTCTCATGGATAGTTTCTAATTCTCGGAATGCTAATCGATCCAGCCAATCAACCTAATGCAATACACAAAATAAATTTACCTTAAAAAAAGTATTTGTATTTATAATTAATTGATATGAATTGTAAATAATGTTTTTTAATAACAGTTACAATGCATTATACATACTTTAGTCATGATACCATTGCGATGCTTTTTAGCCAACTTAGCCAACCTTTGCATTTGTTCTTTTCCATTATCTTTAGTTTTTCCTGGTGTGGTGGTTGGACATTTGGTATCTGCAACCCGATTTGGCCACACACGCAAATCTAGCATTCCCTGCCGAAATACTCCATACTTGCTAAACAAAGAAATTGTGGTGCCTCCAATGGGAGTCATCTTGTTCATGCCTCCACAATCATAAATAGTCATTGCAAGTTGTGCACTCCTTGGAAGATCTTTATATTCAACAGGCAAGGTTACCCATTCATTCCAACTTTATGTTCATGAAAAGATTTTATTTAGTAACTCCTAATTTATGTTTAATAAAGAATTATTAACATTTAATGAAAATCCTTGCATTTTATTATTCAAATTATCTTCAAAACTCATCTTGATATAATAAGTTATAGATAGATTTTTAGTCTATGATAGTATGGTAATAAACTACAAAAGGTATTACTTACTTCCATCGGTTTGTAAATGACTTGTATGAAGTACTGATAGGTAAAGCCAGTGGTTCGTTTTGATCATACACCTGACATACAACCATTAAATCAGCACATTTTTCTTGATAAATACCAGAGTATTTTAACATGGGATCTTCTAAAAGTTTGTTATACTCTGGTTTATTTTGCTTGCCTTCAAGGGTGCCACTATCAACAATTTAAAATAATAATAAGCTACATGAAAGTCAATTAATAGATGAGATAACTTACATTTTGATCTGGATTTTTTTGTTTAATGAAGAACTATACACATAGTGGAATTTTTCCTGTAATGCACGATTTAAATCTGTTTCCATTGTGGCTTTGGTAATAAATTGTTAATCACTGATTTACATTAGGATGAAGAATTAAAGTAAAGTATAAACAACGTATATAACCATAATCTTGTAGTGCAAGACTTATTTCTGATTGGTCCTTCTCATTTCAATTATGGCAGAACAGTATTTAATAAACACTTTATTTTTAAAAGAAAAAGAACTAATTATTAATTAGTAACAATATATAATTAGAAACATGTAAACTAAATGTTTTTTTACACATTTTAATCTTTAAAATATATTTAAAAAAAAATTAAACTCAATGGCATTGCCTAATAATTTTCTATTTTACCTTTAATGTAGACAACCAAAACTACAAGCTTTACAATGTCAACAAACAAAACAGGTTAAAAGCTAAACACCAGTTTGTTTTAAAAACAATCTCAATAGTTTTCTATTTTAGTTTTTTATTATATTCATATACTATGGCAACACCCCTGAAGGATGTTCAGCTTCCAGCGGATTCTCCAAAAACGTTACTCATAGAGAAACATATTAACTTTCTGAAAGAATATGCTCAAAACGATGATAGTTATGAAACTGGAATGACTGATTATTTGAAAATGTCTGGAATGTATTGGGGTCTAACAGCTCTAGATCTAATGGGTTCCATAGATATGTTACCAAAAGAAGCCATAATTGATTTTATTAAAAATTGCCAGGACCCTGTAAGTGGAGGAATAAGTGCCACTCTCCACCATGATCCACATTTATTATACACCCTAAGTGCAATACAAATACTATGCATTTATGATCGAATTGATGCTATTGATGTAAATGCTGCTGTAAGATATATCCAATCATTACAGCAACCTGATGGATCATTCTTTGGAGATAAATGGGGAGAAGTTGATACAAGATTTTCTTTTTGTGCAGTTCTCAGCCTATCCTTATTAAAACGTCTAGATGCAATTGATTCAGACAAAGCTTTAACTTTTATCAAATCATGCATGAACTTTGATGGAGGATTTGGTAGCCGACCATTATCTGAGAGTCATTCAGGTCTTATTTACTGCTGTGTTGGTTTTTTGTCAGTTACAAATAATTTGGATGTAGTTGACAGAGATGCATTGGGCTGGTGGTTAGGAGAAAGGCAGTTACCTTCAGGAGGACTTAATGGAAGGCCAGAAAAACTGCCTGATGTGTGTTATTCCTGGTGGGTGTTATCTAGTCTGGTAATGCTTGGAAGATTACATTGGATTGACAAGGAGAAACTAATAGAGTACATATTAGCTTGTCAGGATAATGAGACCGGCGGGTTTGCTGATCGCCCTGGTGATATGGCGGATCCTTTCCATACTTTATTTGGACTTGCTGCATTGTCGCTTTTGGGATATAATGATAAGAAAATTAAATCTGTAAATGCGACATTCTGTATGCCGCAGGAAGTTATTGATCGTATAGGAATTAAATCGCAGCATTTAATATAGAAGAAGGAATTTGTAAACTTGATAAATTATGTTTATTTTGCAACTAATACTAAATAATATTGTTACAGTTTATTATTTTGCAATAAAGTGAATTTTATTGATTATTTTTGTTTTTTTAAATTGTCTGTATAAAATTTAAAATTGATTTATGCTCAAAAATGTTAGTAAATTACAATTCCAATATTATAAATCTTTAGATAGACTTTTAAAATTGTGACTTTCTGACTTTGATTAAAAAATAATCCAAAAAAAGATCGCCCGAGCAGGGACTTGAACCCTGGACCCTTGGATTAAAAGTCCAATGCTCTACCGACTGAGCTACCCGGGCAGTTACGTTATATTTAAATATATAACTATAAAACTGTGCAATTCTAAGTAATTTATTTTATAAAACTAATTTCTTTATAATTCAAAAGTCTTTAAAAACATAAAGAAATTATTATTTCAATCACAAGCTAACAGGAGTATAAACTTCTTTGATAAATTAACAATTAAAGATTCAGATGACATGATTCATAAAATGTAAACAAAGCCTCTATTCTCAGAATAAATATATATAGAAGTAGCAAGCCCATAACGCTAATATAAGCTTGTTATGTTTCAACATAACCCTCAATTTGTCTATTGACGCTAATATTTTCAAATAATTTAGTATGTTGCCACGTCTTCCAGTTTTATCATATGGCTGGATACTCAGAAAGTTCTGAAAATTTATTAGAATCAGATTTAAAATGCAGATATAAATATTATAAATATGGTATAAATTAATGTAAATAACAAAAACATGAGAGAAAAGTAGAAGTATTATAAGTTATGGATGTTAAAACAGTAAACGGCTAAACGCTCTACGCATGCCTATGGGGGCTATAGGCAAACCAAACCAAATGATGGGCGGTGGTGTAAGATGAGTGTTTGCATATGTTAGAACCAAACAAAGCCATACCTCACTACTTCTATATTCTATATATTTATTCTGAGCTTCTATTGCTTGTTGGCTTTAACTATTTATGAATACGATACATAAAAATATAAGTAATATTTATATAAAAAAAAAATTGATAAACTATAGAGAGATAAAAATAAGAGAAGGTCCCACCGAGATTTGAACTCGGATCGCTGGATTCAGAGTCCAGAGTGCTAACCATTACACCATGGAACCGTTCTGAACAAAAGTGTTTGGTGTACGTTCATAAAGTAAGATATTCAACCAATTAATGACATTTTTTATTAAATTTATTATTTTTTATAAAAAATTATTGGAAATAATTATTTATATTTAACCTATCTATAGATATATTCTCAAAACAGTTCCTCATTATTGGATTAACGTCATGGCAATGAAATAACTGCAAATAGAATAACAACAAACTTTAAAAATGATTTCCCTTTGATTTCAAAGTAAAATCTATTAACAACAATTTTTAAATTATATATATATATATATTTCTCAATCATACTTTACATAGTTCATTGGTTTAAAAACGTTACATTGACCATATAATCTCATCAAATATCATACTCATGCTACCACATTACTTAAGTGAATGAATCAATGAACATATTTATCTCACACCTTTACACAAGCTGATAATAAAAGCATTCGTTCTGTGCTCTGATCTTGGCATCCGTTGCCAAAGCATATCTCTGTCCAAAAATATCAATCAATTGCAATTTATTCACTTGCAATACAAAGATGCAAAAAATTATCTGGATAGCTGAGATGTTCAGACATCCATTGCAATGGAGTATCAAAAGGTGGATACATCCCATGTGTGCATACCTTAACTGAAAATTTCAAGATTTACTTTGGCATTTTCTTTTATTAATATAATTCATACCTGTTGGTTGACCTTCTAGACTGAGTTCTGGTAATGTCTCAGAGAGGAGATCTCGTAGCGTCTTTTTCTGTCCATCATCACCTACTGGCTTAATTAACTTCTGTCTGTATCCATCATTAATATAACAACGAAATGGAATGTGTTTAAATGTCTCTTGTTCTGCTGTTGTTTCCATTAATTTTCGATTAACAGCCCAGAATTGATCAAATTTGTCTAAAAATAATGAATATAGTTACAAACAAAGTACATTTATTAAGAGAGGTATTTATAATACCATTTTGTAAGCCAAGCCACAGCTGATTGTGATCTTTCTTTTGCATTGAGCCAACAATCTGACTTCGATGTTTTAGAAGATCAGCTTCCTTCAGACATGATAGAAAGTGAGCTTCTATTAAATCTCTGAAATAAAAAGCCATTCAATTATTTGTTCTTAGAATCCAAACTTCTATCAAACTATTAATGATGTAATTTCTAATGTACATAAATGTATTACTTGCTATTAAATCTAAAAATTTGGGTCTCTGGAAACTTATTGAAATGTATAGTGATACTCCATGGTAAAGCGATTTCATTATTCTCATTGCTCATGTGCATATCAAATAACACCCCAATAGGAAAGTGCCATTTCAAAGGCTGACTGTCATATTCCAACCATATATCATGATCATTTTTATCATTTGATATAAATCGCATAAAGTGTTTCTTTACCTAAAAAAACAAATGACAATATTAATAATAATATATAACAAAAAAAAGTTTGATTCAAGCCTAGTATATGTACATAAGATGGAAGTAGTAATTAATAATAACAGGTAACTATTACATACTTTATCAATAACTAATGGGAAATATGATAATCTAGGCACCATCAAGTAGAATGGATCAGGCTGCTGAAGTTCATAAACTTCTTCTGGATCAAGTGTGAAGCAGATAGGAAGTTTACCTTCCCATATTTCCCGCAATACCTCACGATCATTGGCCATACTATTGAATTAGAGATCACTTGTTATGACAAACTGCTGTTTAATGTTAAATGCAATTATCTAAAGTGCTGAAACATAAAACATCCGATTTTGCCTTAAGTTGTAGGTTAACCTGCGTTTATCGATTGTTTTCATGTAAGGCTGCTCGTACAATGTAAGCAACTTCATTTACAGCAGAAGTACTTAAAAATATTGAATATTTTATATTAGAAATTATAAAATCATTTACAACATTACAAATTTTTGGCTTATTTTTAAATTTACGAATAAAACAGAGGAACATTAGTAATGGGGTTGTTGTATGCAATTTAAAATCAAATGAATATCAAAAATTTAAGTGCGTCAATATTGTTTGAAAAAAAATTTGCCCAACAATATCATCCCTGAGTTATCAGAAATTAAAATTTCTCCCTAAGTTCAAGCACAGCATCAGTGACTCATGCATTGAACCCGAACCCGGCATTCGGTGAAGTTCGTTGTAACACTATGATTAGGATTTTAAGTCGACGCATGCTCAGCACAGCACGCTAAGCAAAGGAGAGCCAACCGAGTGAGCATGAGCAACTTAACTGTTTGCGAAGTAATAGAAACGACGAAGATGTATGAATGCAGCTACCAACATCAGCATTGTGTATATATTAATATAAAAACAATGGTTACAGTCTCAGAATAAATATAAATATAGAAGGAGCGAGGTATGCCTTTGTTTGGTTCAAACATTTTGGTTTGCTTATAGCCCCCCCGAGCAAGCGCAGAGCGTTCAGTCTTGTACTTTTTCAACATCAATAACTCATAATTCTTCTACTTTTTTATTTCGGTTTTTGTTATTTTCTTATATTATATAAATTATATAATATGTATATCTGCATTTTAAATCTGATACTAATAAAATTTCAGAACGTTTTGAGTATCCAGCCATATTATTAAACTGGAAGACCTACTAAATTATTTGAAAATGTTCGCGCTTAAAAAAAAAATTGAGTGTTATGTTGGAACAAAACAAGCTCATATAGACGCTATGGACTTGCTACTTCTATATATATATATTTATTCTGAGGTTACAGTCGTTTTAAAAATATAAATTTCATAATTATTTTGAAGATCAGAAAAGCTTCTAAATCATCTAAAAAATAAAACAACCCCTTTATCAACAAAACTGGTTCTTTAAAACATCATTATCATATTATTAATACGATATTCTAAAATTAAAAGCAGCCTAATTCCGTTAGAACATTATAATACATTTTATATTATTCTTTAATGAAGGTAACTGAATGCCAGTGTATCACAGTAGTTCAAGGTTTTTATAGTTAAAACTACCACAGATGCCATTAAAAATTCAAAAGTGTATATTTTATCAAAAAATAAAACATAAACACAAATAAAAAATTATAAATCAACACTTGTATAATAACATTATACTAACTTAAAACAAATGCATCTTATATGAAATGAGATTTCAACCAATTGTTAATACTTTAACAGAAAACTAGTTTCATCTGTTTATAAAAATGTATAAAAAAAAATTACTAATAATACGTGAAAGTAATTTACATGTCATAATAAACACAGAATTCTTATAAAATTCTCACTAAAATACAATACCTGCTTTAATTTTGTATCAAAAGCATGATACCCAGAATTTATAAATATTGTCAAAAATGTATCCATAAAACTGAAACAACTTAATAATAACTAAAGAATAACAAAGATTAAATGTCCCATATTGGGCTGTCAGCTACTAACATCTTGAGTATCTTGTCAAACTCGTGTATAACGAAGTCATCGTTAATAATACATCCAATTAGCTCGGGAAGATACTGGAGATTTGTATATTCAAGTGTTCCTTGACCATTTTTTATTAATTTATTTTCCAAAAGTTCATTATAGAAGTTTAGATTGATTCTTTCGAGTCGCACCTCGCTGGTAATAATTTCTGATAAATTAAGATGCCTGCCCAGGAAGGTTGGGTTTACATGACCGGTAAAAACTTCTTGTATTTCGATAGGAATCACGCATGGAGCGTTCATAATGCGTACAACATGTATACTTTTACCTTTGCCCAAATCTAACATAAATTTAGTATTCGTTAAACATAATAGATTCTAATATAATACAATAATACCAAATAGGTTGTTTACTTCAGATAAAATACGAAATTAGCTTTATGGGATGTTGTGCTTGGAAGCATTTAATACCGATATGTGCAAACGATTTTTCAAAAAATGTAATAGTTTTTAAATAAAATTTTAGTCATTTAGTCATGTGACGTCACCAAGCTACACCAATAGAAACGCGCGATACAGTTCAAGCTCGTCTCAATTGGTCTACGTAATGCTAAATCGGCTCTTTGCATTTTTGGAAAAACTGATTGATCCGGCGGGTTTAACGTGACCAGTACTATCACGTATTAAAATTTGAGTATTAAAGTAAACAACCTAAATTAAGTTGTACTGACCTTGCACGATAACATTTCTCTTCGTGACCCTATTTTTGAGCGGTGATGTACCCATAGTTTTATTGGTTGCCAAATTGCTTTGTTTAATCAGCACATCGTTGTCGTTGTTGGTTACCGTATGTTCAAGAATCTTTTGATTATCGCCATGAAAATGATACGATTGCGGATCATTTGCATTCTGAGTAGAGACAAATGGTGTTGCAGCAGGATTTTGCATATTATGGTAACTATTCATATGTCGCCTATCAAATCTTTGATTTTGCCAAGCCCAGTTATTGCAATTGTATGGATACTGTTGCATCATATAATTATTCTGGCAAGCTAGTCGATAATTCCATTGTAATTGTCGTTGGTACAACGCAAAATTCTCGACATCTTGTTGGGGCCTTTGTTGAAGAACAATGTTTTGTTGTAACTGCACAATAGGTGCAGCACGTGTATAGGGATCAAATCGATTCTTTTGCGAATTATAGTTTTCCTGAGTATTTTGAAGTTGTGCGTTATATGAATTTCGCATGGAATAATCAAATCCTGGAGGTGGTCTTGGCAATGGTGGAGTCGTCGTAATAGATTTAGCACTTTCTGTGGTATCATTTATAGACGATGATGAATTTTCCTCATTAGATTCATCAATGTCAGTGCTTTGTTCATGTGGTTCAATATCTCTTGGGGTCATACGTTTAACAAAGCATCGCAAAGGTGTATCAACTTCTCGTATAATACTAGACTTCGTCTTGGATTTGAAGTAAATCGGATAAATGTGATGTAATGGAACGCGGAAAGCTATAAGACGACGCATTTCAATCGCATTTGGTACTAAGTGCAATTCCAGCTCACAAAACGTCGGATAGAGGTGCAGATTCTCCACAAGGCATTTATAATCACCATATAAGGATTCATCAAGCTGCTGTTCCTGATGAAACAAGAAGAAATTAGTACAATAGCAGTAGAAATGTGAAAGAAATAAATCACTTTGTGTAAACGTTTTATTCAGATTCTTTCTTCAAACTTAATGATCACAATGTGAGAACTTAATTTTAATATTCAAAAATCATCAGCGTTCGTTTGAAATAGATTTTAAAAAACATGTATCTACGAATAAAAAATCAAGAGATAGATGTAAATAAATTAACAAATTCTAGTTTCTAAACATATTTTTGTTTTAATTAGTTTGTATTTTACGCATCAGTCGCATGAGCTCTTTGGGCGTTTTTGGAGACTGTTGATCAGAGGAGCAATGCGAAGTATGTGTGGAAGTGTTGGACGAATCAGTAAATGGCATTTTAGTTACCTGATCCGTCGCAATCGCGTATTCTTCTTGCATTAATATATCATGGATGAAGACGTCCTCAGGAAATGATGAGTCGCAGAGTACCAGTTCATAGATTAAATCGGATTCCTATAAAATACATATTTTTAATTATTTAGTTAAATTATAGGTTTAGAATTTAAAGTTTTGTTTTTCTTTCTATAACTTAAAGGGGTAGTTCTCTTAATCCTAGGAATAAATATAAATATAGAAGTATCAAGGCATGGCTTTGTTTGGTTCTAACATATAGAAACCCTCCTCTCACACAATCCGTTGTTTCCTTTTGCTCATAGCCCTCACCGGCATGCGCAGAGTTCAGACTTGTACTTTTTAAACAACATTAATTCTTCTTTTTTCTTCTGATTTTATTATACAATATATATATATATATATATATTATTTCTCGGATCTGATAAAATTTTAGAACTTTTTGCGTAACCAACCATATTATAAAACTGAAAGATCAAGTGGCAACCATGAGGAAACAATTGATTGAAAATATTCGCGCCTATAGAAATAATTGAGGGTTATATTGGAATATAACAAGCTCATATAAGCGCTATGGGCTAGCTACTTCTATATTTATATTTATTCTGAGTCTAAATCCGATATAAAAAGGTGTTTTTCGGAAAAGGAAATACCAATTTTGGATATATAGCGCTTTAATCGTTAAATAATAAGCGTTTGAAACATTTTGTTATGCCTCGGGCGCCTTCCGTGACCTGCTGCACCCCTTATTCAAACAATTT
Source organism: Lissagria laeviuscula (assembly GCA_030264695.1). Taxonomy (NCBI): domain Eukaryota; kingdom Metazoa; phylum Arthropoda; class Insecta; order Coleoptera; family Staphylinidae; genus Lissagria; species Lissagria laeviuscula. Next base: position 6,144 of record JARJDU010033994.1, on the reverse strand, counting down.
CCATTTTTGGCGGCTAGCCTTGATGTCCTCGAATTGGACCAATCGTTTAAGTTATAATAAATTAGATAAAATAATCGCCTACATGAGATAATTGAAAAATTTTAACTTTTAAGAAAATGGTATATAAATGGTAATATTCGGGAGAAAAGCGAGCACCGAGCCAAGGGTGGTTCTTTGTGTAACTTTTAATATAATGGATTTTCCCTTCAACTGGAGGGCCTGTTTGGAAACGTTTATTTCTTCATTTTTGGAGGGAGTAGAGTGCTAGAAAATTCGTCAAGACGCTCAAAACGTTCAGTTGTCCTCGGGCGCTGACAATCCTAGTTACGCCGGGTACCGAGCATAGACTTTTAAACTTATCGTCAAACGGCTAAGTCGGAGAGTAAGCAATTCAATTTAAAATCGAAATGGTATGTGCAGTTTGGAACTTAAGTTGGCCGCCAATTTCAAAAACACCGTATAGAGAAAAAGTTTCAGATTACATTTTCTCTCTCTATCGCTCGGACGCGCGCACACTTTTTGACAAATCGGCAAGTAACTCGAAATTTTAGATATTCCAAAGAATCCTTTAAGCAAAATAATTGTTTTTTGAAAATTATAGAACTACCCTCTTGAAGTCTACTTACGCTATCATCAGTAGCAGCAACTGAACCATAAAGCGTCGAATCTTTTACCAATTGCAGAAAACGATATGCAGCGTCGCGACTCCATTGTTCTTGTTTTGTAGGTGGCATAAGACCAGACAGTCGACCTCTGAGGCCTTGTCTCGGTACTTGACTAAATTGCTTATGCATATAGTAGATTGTATCTCGAGGAGCATTTATAACCATGCCGCTGTCTACACAGAAAAGTTTAACTAACTTCTCGGATATTCTTACTACCACAGCTCTGTGATACTCTCTAGGCGCTATAAACGCAATCACAAATAAACCTTTCCGCAATAAAACATCTGGTATTTCGTACTGTTTATATTTCAAATTGTAAAAAGTTCTGAAACAGAAGAGAAAAATCATTTCAAAGAGCAAATACTTTCATTTGGCTTAGCCTGCAATATTTAATGACAATAAAATTGAATAACTTACTCTAAGTCATTTTCCAATTCATCCAACTTCACATCATTTTCTGCAAGAATAAACCAAAACTTTGAGAGATCATATACTTCAGCAACCATAATCGGAGTATACAATTTCTTCAAGTCCATTGTTTCAACTGGTATGGTATCATCAGGATGCATTACATTATGTGGATAATCAGACTGTAAATATATTTAAACATGTTTGAAACAAGAATAATTCAATTTAAGAAACATATAGAGGTCTCTCTGTAAAAACGAAAGATTTCCCTAAGGAGGTAAATAAAAAAACGATAGATTTCGCTAGGGAAGTAAATTCGAGCACGGGACGTCGTTATCGCACCACATGCTCGAAGCGCGATGTGCAGCACTCGGAGAGGTAAAACTATGTTGCAATACGCATGCGTCGTCGTCATTGTACGGCGCAGTGCCTATTTACCTCCCTAGATGCACAATCTACTATTACCAGTTGTTTGAAAGCATTAACTGATTACTTTACATTACAAATACTTACGATAATAGTTATGGCATTAACACAAGGTTTATACTCCTCTTTTACTGGACCAAGCTCATCAGCTAACTGCAATAATTCACCAATAGGGTCTTCTGGAATTGGACATGTGGCATTATACAATTTTCCGCCATCCTTTCTCAAGTGCTTATATATAAAGATATAATCCAATGAAATGCACATTTGCACTAGTGACATATATTTATATTTTGCATAGTTTAATTCAGTTCCAAACATCCTTTTATATTCGTCTGGTAATTTCTTCAACCACAAACCTTCTGGGAAATGTACTATCAGACGCTTTAAATTCTCTTGCACTTCATGCGGTACTTTGTAATTAATATCATGATCAAAACTGCTACTTGAAGATGCAAGTGGTATATTATTCTCTTCAACATTATGTTCCCCATTCAAATTTTCATCATAGATTTCCTGTGTGATCTTCATTTTAGTAGATACTAATGTACTGAGCTCTGTATTCACATTAATTCCATTAACATATTTCAAAGGAGATGAAACAGAACACAATCTAGTATCATCTCTATTTTGTGTCATATTATCGACTACTTGTTTTATGTCATTTTTCACCTGCTTCTTGCCAAACTCTCTATTTTCACACATATCCCTTGGCTTATGGTTATTACTATTTACAGCTGAAGATTGTTGCTTTTTATGATTATCGAATTTCAATTTCTCTTGAAACTCCTTAAACTGTTGTTGCAATTTATATATGCCAGTAGAGTCTGATCTTCTCTGACATTTAGGAGTTGAAAATCTAGGAGCCATTGGTGGTGGTTGTTGTACTGGCATAATAATAGAACTGTTACGAATTTTATGTTTGGGACCTTTGACAGTTTTTTGTTTTGAAATCATCTTCACAATATGAGCAGAATTACTTGATAATATAGCTGTGACAAGGGCAAATGGTCCAGTACCATGTATCTAGAAACACAAATATGTAAGTAAAATAAATATAAGCGAGTCATATGCATTTGCTTATGCACATATGACAATAATAATAGAATTATTGTGTTAATGCCAATAACTTACAATACAGGTGTCTCTTAATGAATGCAAATATTCTTCAGCATTTTTGAATCCAAATTGTCGGTATGGTATTGCAATACCAGTAAATTCTTGAAATTGTCTGTGTAGATCTCTTTGATTCATTTTGGTCTGGCTCGATCCTAGCAGCGACTTAATAATAACTTTTACTTCCTGTTCGTCCTAAAATGAATAATGTTTAAGCATTTTTAGATATAATTTGTTGTCTTTTTATATTTTTGTATTTTACCATTTTGTATTTTAACCTTAAATTAACTTGCACAGCGATGTAAATGAGGAATGTAGGAACGAACAATGAATTGACTTAGGAAGAAGATGAAAGTCGCGGCTTCAGCCGCAGCATTGAGTTAGTGGGATCTGATTTCGATGCAATGTTTGCATTTGCATTATTTAATTATGTAAAACACGTTCCAGATCTTGTTTTGATATTCATTGTGATGAATGCATGCAGTTCGCGCGTTAATTGAGTGGCATCTAACGGTAACTTACCGAACTAGATAAATTAAATTTACCCAAATTTCAAATGCATTACAAATGTTTTTCAATTAATTTATAACAAATCACGTTCAAATCTTTTAATTGAGCATTAACTTAATTTTATAAAATCATGTAGTTTTCTTAAAAAAAAAAGCTCGAATAGCAATAGAATGAAGCCCAAGCTAGAATGAAATTCTCAGATTAAAAATAAATATAGATAGAGCGAGCCCATAGCGCTAATATAAGCTTGTTATGTTTCAACATAATCCTCAATTCTTTCAAAAGGCGCAAATATTTTTAAATAATTTAGTATGTTGCCATGAATACGCAGAAAGTTCGGAAAATATGTTAGGATCAGATTTGAAATGCAGATATAAATACAATATAAATTGTATAATTTAGTGTAAATAGCAAAACAAAAGAGAAAAGTAGAAGTATTGAGTTATTGATGTTTAAAAAGTACAAGGTTGAACGCTCTGCGCATGCTCATGTGGGCTATAAGCAAACTAAAACAAACGATAGACGCGGGTGTAAGAGAACGGTTTGTATATGTTGGGTACATAAGGGGCATTTGCCTTCCCGCCCAGGACAGTTTACCACTATATAAAATATAATTTATGATTGTACAAAAATGTGTAAAACAGCTTTAAAACAAAATTGAACCGAAATCTTCGCAATTGGACAATAATATTGACCAAGTTGTTTACGTAAAATGTGGCCACATAGGGTCAACCCACATATCAAAAGTATAAAAATCTCGAACACCGGGATCAGAGAGATGCTGAAAGACAAAAATGGCGAATGAATTAAATAAAACAATACCAACTGCTAGGGGCGTCACCCAGTGCGGGAACTCATGTTGTCACCCCCTCTCCTCTGGGACACTCAAAGCGGATATGTTAAAAAAAAGGTAAACTGATAAGCAAAAAAAAAGCTAACGCAGCCGAGTGCTCTGATTGAAATTCATAAAAATAAATAGAATAGTTGACAGTGATATTTTGTATTTTAGTGTCACACAAACCGCGAGTAATGAAGGTTAGAGATCGGATGGCGTGAATCGCTATGAAACCCAAATATAAATTGATGTAGTTTTCTAATTAACTCTATATTTATTTCAAACAATATTAACTACATAAATAATATCCTTAAAAGGTATCACTTGGTTTTCCGTACAAATTATACAATCGTTTCCACATGGTATACATGCTATTTTCGGGGTTTCGCACTAATTTTAAATGGTCTCCGATATCCATACAAATTACATCTGTACTGTTCTGAATCGCATTCGCAAGCGGCCATATTTTATTTTCCAGCAAGACATCCACTGTAGGCGTTGGATTTCTGAAATTATGCATGATTAGATCATTCTTGTGTATCAATTTTACAACTTTATGCTGAAAATACTCATGTATCTGATATTAAGGTATTACCCAGTTTTGGCGAAATTTGTCCACATTTTAATGAGCCTAGCGCGCACCAACTTGTCTAGTTTGGTGAAACGAGAGAGATCCGTATTATTGAAACTTTTGGTGTTGGTGCGCCAGATGTAGTTGAGGTCAGCGCTATGTTGAACTTTCCCCAATCCATCAACGGTTGTTTTCCATAGACCCAGTTCGCCAAAATACGAAAAACGGTAATAGTACACTGGAGCATGTTTGCTCAGCAAGTTTACAGATTCTCGTGTTGGTCGATCAAATAGATGATCGCTTAAATACTAGAATGGAATCCAAAATTTTAGAGTTTAAGAGTAAAGGCCGTTGCTCAACAGCCTGAGAACAAGACCAAAAAAGTTAAAATTTATATAGACATATGTGGGCATTTACAACAAGCTCCCGAAAACGAGAAAGCGCCCGAGATCGGAAACTTTGGGCAAGATTTAACTTTTCAGTGGTTTAGCGACTGTCTCCTCCAATTAATAACTAATATATAGTCGCACTAGAGCAAGCGCATTGAAACATCTAGCAAACGCGGACTGACGGTCAGTGGTGCGCCAACCTAGGTTAGCGCCAGGGAGCAACAAACGGCAAAAAGCGCCTGCCGGGCCTAGTCAGAAATTTTTCAGACCGGCAAGTGCCTCCGGATTAACCGCGCCAGGGTGCAAGACACCCCGACCCCGACCCGTCTTGTCTTTCTGACGCATTGCTGAATACTGACCTATGATACTGTCATAACTGACGACATTGAAATAGGAAATAATGGAAACGACATACTTTGATTATTTTGGCGTTGCTGTTTAGTGTGATTGGAGCAAAGTCGAAATAAAAATTTCGAATTTGTGTGGCGACATTAAGTATAGAATCGAAGAACGATGCGTACATATCAGTAGGAACCAGTATTGCAGGGGCAGCATCGAGTTGCAATAGTAATGGTCTCAGTAATGTTAAATCTGTAATAGTAATTATTTTCTATATTAATATTTAAGCAAATTATATGTATAGCTTACTATCAGCTACAATTAAGGCCTCCTCAGAATTAAATCCTAGAATGTATGGAATCTTAGGAAACTCTCCATTCCTTAACAACTCGTAACTTTTATTCGTTATAATTGCATTCTCGTGTGGTGGTTCCAAATTTGGAGCAAATGCCAAACCGTTTAATATCCCAACCAGAAATCCAGAGTCCTATATAGAAGATATACTTTTTTTACTAGAACTATATTTTCAAAAGCTTTAACTTACTCCCAAAAAGACTCCTAGCGCAGCTAGTTTTAATACATTAACATCGACTTGTTTAAGACAATTTAACATTAATTGCGTATCAAAGATGAACAAACCACAAAGAGTAGCAACTGCAATACGATTTGCCACATCACGTGGATTACGTTGAAATGACCATGGGCAAAGGGTGTTCCCACTTTGAGCGATAACTTTATTGAAATAGTTTTTCCCCTTCGTGAGCGGAGATTGCGCAAGGTACATTACCATTGCCGCACCGGCAGATTCTCCAAAAATAGTTACATTTTGTGGGTTACCATTGAATCGAGCAATGTGGGATTGCACCCATTGCAAACCAAGAAGAA
>JARJDU010033984.1:0-71315 GCA_030264695.1 Lissagria laeviuscula | reverse complement strand
TAAATGTGCAATGCCTAATTCGTTGTTCTCGTTGAGACCTACCCGTAGGAGTCAAACTTGTGTCCTTATCTGGTTTTGTAATAATTTTGACTTCAAAAAAAGTTCAATTTTCATCAATTTCAGATCTTTACTCTTGCACCAACCACAAGATAACAACAGCAAAAGAAAATTGTTTGCTTAAATGAGATTGAATTGAAATAAATTTCCTTTCTTATGATGTTTATTTCAACTTTCTGCCGGCTAACAATGCAAATTGAGACAACAGCTAACGCAAAATTCAAATCTTTATAGTCATTTTAAAGAAGTTAAACACGCTAAGAAATTGCATAAAATTACAACAATCTGACAAAATCAATTAAAATTGTATTAACAGTTTTGAATGACAGCATGCATGACTTTTTAAGCAAAAAATGACAATTGAATGAAAACAGAAATTTTATTCTATTGGCAGATAATTAAGATGTCTTCTTTCTCGGCTCCGGCTGCTCTTGAATATTGATAATAAGCATAGATAATACAATGCTAACCATTAGAAAATATTCATAGCTTAAACACTTAACAGTATCGAGACGTCGTCAGTCACTGTTATAAAATGCTTTTCTACAATTGAGCAACATTTCTTTTCTAGGTACATATTTGAGAAACGTTTATGTAGGCAATTAGCTATTGGAAAGTCGATTTCTTCGTGTTTAACGCGAAACTTTAACTCTTTACACGAATGCATCAACATACATACATGCTTGCAACGCGGCTCATCGTCAGGATGCAATTCCTCCTGAAATACAATATACTCTTCAATTATGATACAGTGGCATTCGTGATGAACCTTTTTAGTTGCAACGTACTGTATTCCATTGCAATATGGCATGCCGTCCATGCCACTTAGGAGTAGAGTGAACATTATGTATTTGACGAAGCGCTAGCTCGCTGTCCGTGGCGGATTAAATATGGAAAAGAAAGTTGTTGTTTTGGTTTTTGCGCCCGACGAAATATGCAAACAGCCGAGCAAGCTGTACGCCAGCTAATTCTAGTTTGTTTCTTTGGAATTAGTTACGTGCATGAACAGATTTTCTTCGGACTTCCTAGCTTCCTAGCTAAATTCGGAATCCATTTCTATCTGTATATAATCATAATGCTATTTATATGCATACGCTATATATGCAAAATTATACAATACTAATTGAATAGTTTATTTGGCCAAAAAGTTAATTCGTTTGTTTATACAATTCGATTTCACGAGGAGAAATGCGAATCATGCAAGTACAGTTCAATGTTCGGTGCTGGTTGCCCAATCTGTGTTTTATTTTTAAACAGGAGCCATGTTTATAATTTAATAAACATACCTATCAAGGCTAACGTCCTAGAGTAAACAAGGCATCTGTATGTACATTATTTCGACATGCGTTATTCGTTATCTGCTCTTTTCAGGCACCGTACCCTGGTAGCATCAAACTGTCATCGAAATGGGCAGTGTAGCTCATTTTCTTGCGGTTCCGTAAACTGTTTTTTTTTTTTCGTTTTGTTTGTATGAATTAAATAACAAGCAGTAGCAGCATGTGAGAAGCCACGCTGTGCAGTGAATATAATAGCATGCAAATCATCGGTAATTTCCTGAGTGTAATATGAATTATTGAACGGTAAATGTCGATTCACTTTTACATTAATTTATCAATCTATTCTGGCCCATGTATTCTGGTAACCAAAGGTAACTTAAAATAGCAATAAATCAACAAACAGTTTAGTTTTAAATATCATTGTTTTAGATAGGCAATTCAAAAATTGCTGGCGTGGGACCGCAAATTGATTTTTGGTAACAATGACCGGAAAGATGGAAGCAAAGTTTATAGGAGGTTAAGACCCCAGGTAGGGTTGCATTGCCACTGATGATAAAGATAATTTATCGTATATTTAAATGCAGTCAAACATAACTTGCTTACCAAAAAAGATGGTGATTTACAATGTATTTGATCAATTTGCCAATTTTTATCAAGAGGCGGTCAAAAAACATTATTTTTCATTCATACTATAATAGGACTTATATTCCGACGTGACAAATATGTTTTTGACGAAATCTGTTAATATTTGTGAATGGTTTTTGCCTTTTGACACGAGAACAATCCGAAATCGGAACACACTCATACCTCGGTTTAGCGAACTAATAGGGGACCGATTTAACTAAAATTCTTGTTCGTTTTGCCCAATCACAAAATTAGAATTTGGTCACAATAGTCCAAAACATTCCCGAAACCGTTGAATTGCTATAAAACCATAGCACCCCGTCCGTTAAACTCTAGCTTGTCCGTTATTGCCGATATCCGTTAAATCGGTCTGCGTTAAACCGAGGTATGAGTGTATGTCCTTGCATACATCTTAAATTCCATGGCCAGTCATTCCGCCAACATATTCGAACTCATGACTAAGCAAATCATTTATAACTTTTACAAGAAAAAAAAAATGACGTTCGTGAGTGTACTAACCAAATATAGAAATTGGTCGTTATTAAAAGCAAGAGTTCTAAATAAAAAGAATAATTTAATAAAATTATTCTCTCTTTGTGTAAATATTTTAAAACATTTCGTCATTTTATCAATATACTTAATAACTATATAATCAACAATGACCGATCATAACTATATCATACACAAAACCAAAGCGTTTGTTCACCTCATGGAAATTTACATGCAGTCGAACAGGAAACGAAACATATTTACTCTTTCTTTTCCAATTCCGCCAGTTTAGTTATTACTTATTTACTACTTTTCCGTTTGTTCACGTGCAGTTGACTGAAGCTAACAACCACACGCTGGCAATACAATAATTTCCAGCAATCAATCTTGCATAACGATATCAGCATATATGTATATATATATTTAGATTAGAATATGCATCCATTCGTTTAAAACAACTTCTCGTTTTGTTCATCGGATGCATTTGTTCATTATACCTGTTGTTATTATTACTACCAAGAACTAACGAGTAACCAGACAGCTAACAAGTTTACCTTACGCATTGATTTCGACATCTATTACTCACGACTTTAAAGCTGAATGAGTATCCTAAGTCAATATGAAAAGGATTTAAAAACCTTGTACACACTAGTATTATACCAAAACAAATGTTTTGCAATATCTGAGAATCATTCAAAACGATTTATTTTGTTTAAAAGAAAAGAAACGAAATCGGATTTGAATGTTAGCAACCATCTAGTAATCGGCTACACCAAACTAGAAACGTATTCAAGCATACATAAGCTTAAAGTAAAGATAAGTGCTGCTGCTTTTGTTGCAGAAAAATCGCGTAGAATGACTTCCTAATCCGCTCACAGGACTGACGTTTAACTACTTAACTTATTAACTTAGAACAAACAACTAAATAACGCATGCAGAAATGTGTTATCTACGCGTTTGAGCGTTGCGAGCCTTATAACGTTTAATATTTAAGAAAGCTTGAATTAAATTTACAATTAGTTTCAATTTCCGTTCTGCGAACAGCCGGTTTAGTGCGGCTTAAGATATTAGCGCAGTAGCGTGCTGAATATCTTCTTCTATTCGTAATAGTCGTAGACTCGTTATAGTTACAGTGAGTGTTCCATCACTAATACATTCTTACTGCTTACAGTGTTCAATTGGACTTGCCACGTGATGGTAGATCTATCTATGAGTGAGCAAGAGAAAAGTCAGGACGAAAAGAGCATGAAAATCCGTTCGACGTAACACTTTTTGCTTGATTTGACTGACTGCATGCTGGTGTTATACTAAGTGTTTAAAAAAAATCTCTGTGGTATATTAAGGGCTTATTTATTTGATTAAATATGTACATATTAAATAATTAAGAAACAGATCTATCAAATTGGATTATTATCTAGGGGCAATCACTAAAATGTTTTTTTTTTGTTAAATAGAAAGATTAAGTTCTAGAAATACCTATATTTAAGTACACACTGGTTGTCATCCCCTATTCATGTCATTTTCATCTTAATTAATTCTCAAAACAAAAAAAGAGATTCTTGTGAAAACTAAAAAAGTTGCTTGCAGAAAGGTGATTAAGTAAATTACACGTGCGTGCAGAAAATGTATCTTATCATTATCATTGGGACGTCTTAACATGCAACTAGATGACAACCACATTGAATTATAATTATCTATCTTTACACATTCAATACAGCGTCTCTGATATGAAAAAAATGCGACGTTTTCACTCGATAATCTGTTGCAACATGTTTATTACATTTTTACTTTGCCTAATACGATATCCCACAAGATTAAAGGGTGCATGAAACGCAGAGTAAGTAAGTCTGTTTGTTTACTTTGCGATTACAAATTGGGTCATTAAAGTGACAGTGCAACCAACCACTAGTCTCTATACTATTCAAAATGGTTTAAACAAAATGACTAATCAACAATTTCGAAAGTTCATCATCAAATGTAATAACGACAAACGCACATGTCACATATTAAAAGTACATCATAATGGTATTTTAAATTAAGCCAGTCGCCACTGGACCTGACAAACATAAAAAGCAAGAATCAAGACATTTAAACAGAAGTCAATCATTATTAAAATACATTTATCGTCCGTTCTCTAGCATTCCTTTGTTGTAACAAAATGAATTCAATGACAAGGACTTACCATTTCAATAAGTAAGTCAATTAACAATTTATTGGTTAATATTTACACGATTTGTGTGCACATGACGAAAACAACAATTATCGCAACTCGCTATTATTGTCGCGCGGTATTTGAATAATCGGATGCACAATAACTTAATTAAATTTCAACATGCTCCAGGAGTGCGCTGTGCCGTACTGCTTTCTGATTCGTTGTTCGCGCAAATATCGCACCGAGGACAAAAGTAAAAGTTCGCGTCGTCTTGCGCGCGGATTTTAATCGCGTTGTTGAGCTTTTGTCTAGCGCGTTGTCAAATCTTTGGCGAGGATCGGGTCGAATTGACAGGAACGTTAACAGCGATTGCTAGTGTACTGTTAGCGGGTGAATGCGGGATTCGCATTCGATGCACTCGCGATGCAGTTGCACAAGAATGAGAAGTCGCGTTATAAGCACCGCATGTCCCGTAGCTTTGCCGTGCATGAGCGCCGCGAAGCGCGTCTCTTCACCAACTGACTCAGTAAGCATTTAAGCACTCCTTGACTCCACTGACTCAGACTCGAGCGCGAGCGCATACGGTCGCCGAAGTTCGACGAGGTCGCGCTGAAGACACGCCTTCGTACTTGCAGTGAAGCCGCATCGGAGTGAATGCGCTAAGTAAGTACTTACTTAAGATTCGAACTTCAAAGGAGTCATTTTTACTATTGTAATTTTTGACATTTCGCAAACTCAGAATACTTATACTTAAGTGCTCGCACATTCAAGCGTATCAAATGCTTTGTTAGGTACTAAATTCTTGTGTAATATCCCTTTACCAAACGTCGGGAATATTCGCAGTTCGTATATTGCAGCGCGCAAGACACAATAAGTGAACAGTAGCGCACCAAGATTGACAAAAGATGATGCTGCGCGAAGCTGCAGAGAATCGCGAGACACGAAGACAGAGTCGAAAGAGCAACAGGTCAAGCGTTGCATTCGCATCGAGCTAGACGCGCACGAAACAATCTCAAACGCGATATGCATCTTTTAGCAGCGATTTGCATCTTGAGAACTTGCATGTGTGGCTGAATAAGCCTGCCTTGATTGTATAAAATGTTTAGTTTAAAGGGTTTTAAAGCATGCATTTGTGGTCAGAGGCGAGATTATGACAAAGATTGACGATTTGTGCGAGTACTAAGAGACTAAGCCTGCTGGCAATATCCATTTTGGACGAAATTGAAGCGTGTAAAAATAGGCAAGCTGCCCGAATTATGAGAGAATGGAAAATATGCACGACCGCAAGCCTTACGCAACAAGAACGAAACTTCGGCCAGAGAACAAACACCATTCACTTGCTCTTTCAATATTAATCTTGAATTATTACTTATGCGGATATTGCTTGGTTTGGTATTAGCTAGTTTAGACAAGGCGCATAATGATTGTTCGATTGTTTGTTACACAACTTTTATAAACTTGTGTTAATGTAATTGCACGTTGAGTAGCTAGGGAATTACTTTGAAATGTGTAATTAATATTTTGGAGATTTTTACTAATAATTTATGACTACTTCATTGTATGCACTTATCATATACAAACAGTAATGTTACTTCTTGACTAGAATTGATAATTATATCAGTTTTTTACTAGTAAAATATTTATAATTTAAAAATGTCTCAACTATGTTAATATGTTCATTAACATATTAAAATATAGTTGCCTTCTTTAAATATTAACATTACACAAAAACTATACACGTCTAACTAATAATTAATAATTTCATAAATTAAGCAGTTGTTTACCTTAAATATTTAAATCTGCACACATGTATGCATTAAACTTTAATTAATAATTAAATCTTACCTTTATTACTTAAACCAGTAATAACACAATGGGTATGAAACCATATCAAGGAAAAATATTTATTATCGGCATTTGCAAATGGCTAATAAAAATGTATGTACAATTATTAATGAGTATGCATATGATTATTGTTTCCACTCAATTCCTCACATATTGTAAGAATATTGTTGCTGACTATAGGCAACCAATTATACTGAATGCTAACTGAGCGTTTAATGCGCATTCTTATATTATTCATTCAAATCAACTTATTGTAAATATGTTTTACCGTGCTTTACTAGACAAAAAATCTTCCACTTACCTTCTAGAACGTAGACAATACTGCCGACATCGCCCTCTTTTATTATGATGCTTCCTTGTTCATGCTCCTTCGGGTACATACAATCCACAATCTCTCGAATTTGCGTCGTTTCCAAATTCTTCATAAAATCATTGTCAAGAATCGCTGCTTTTATCAGTTCCTTAGATCTGCAAAGAAAAGATATACAAATATTATAATATGCTTCTGAACAAAAAAAAAAACAAGATATTTCTGGGTATTTATTTTCTATTTCCATATTTATCTAAAATACATTTAAGGCGATTTTAGATTATTATAAATCAAGGATGTAGTGACCACCAAGGCGGCGGTTAGGCAGTTCTTTGAAAGCCAGGGCGCCGTCTCAGAGCACTATCCAAAAAAATGTACTACTTAAATTCAACGAAAAATGCTAACTTTCCACTAGTTAGTGTGGACTATTTGGAAATTATCAAACACTGCGACAAGTGGTTAGTTCAATTTGTTAAAGTGAATTTTTTTTTTTAAGCCGGACCTATTAATAATAGCCCAGGCACTATTATATTTGGCACTACACCCCTGAAAAAAAATCAAATTTAAATAAAACTGAAATAATTACTAAACTACCCTTGAGCAGCTACAGGAAAGTAAATAAACACCAAAATATAACAATTATAATAAAAACATCTGAAACATCATAAAATAATTTTAAAACTATTGAATTACGTGTGACTCTTCGGAACTTTTTCGACTTTAACATCACTGATGGTTTGCGGTTCGGCACTAATAGCCAAACGTTTGATGCGAGGCTCGATGAGACTGACAATAAGATGGTTGCGCACTTCAGGGCCAGCGGCAGCGGCGACAAGATCATACTCGTGGATTATCTTCTGCGTGAGAGGATTCACTACCTGTCGATACTTATCAATCTCGTTTCTCAAATGACGAAGTTGCCTGTCACGAGAGTCAAGCTCTCTTTCAAGCTCCATGATAACACGCTGTTTGCGTTTGCACTCCTCGGATTTATCCTGCAGGAGTCGGCGCATGTACGCCAAGGAAGTAACACCCATATGCGTATTCTGACCACCTTCACAGGATTCATGCTGGTTATCAGTGGGCTTACGCATCAGTTTCTTGAACACGTTTAGGCAGCTCATGGTGGTGAGATGATATTTTCTTTTAGAATTCTTTTAAAAGTTCCATTTTACAGGTGCATCTGTTTGGCTAATTTATGCAAATGCAGGACTATTGTTTAAAAAAAAATATATTTTTGGAAGATTATTGAAAACAAAAATTAAGTTGAATAACAAATGTCTCATATTATTAAAACAAACTATGCTACTGTAAGGCAAAAAAGAGGTATTTTAAAACATTTTTTTTTGTTAGAAACTTAATCATCTACAACGTATTATACTGTTTCACCTTGGACAAAATTACAGAGTATTTACCGCGGGTTGCGTCAACATCGACATATTATTGATAATCACAGTAATTACACACAAAGTATAATACTGTATGGAGTCCATACTTCAGGAGGCAAAATTATTTGAGATGGTGCTTGAAACACAACCGTGATGAAAGGACACCATAGTTTGCAAGTAGCACGATACCAAAGAGGGGCGCTCATAACATTTCAGTGCATACAGATACTGTGCATCAATCTGAACGACATGATAGGATGGTGCTAACACGAGCAGAACAATTTATACTGTGGACGAGCATATACCGTATATAAAAGTGGTAGATAAGATCCATTCCACAGACTTCATACAAAACCACAAGGCTAACAACATAGATGTGTCTCTAAGCTTAGTTCAGTGGTAGACAGCATGCTGGAGAGTTGTTCGTGATATAATCAAGCAATAGCTACAGTTAGATTGGAAGTAGTAGTTCAATCCGTTATCATGATTGTGACGATTGTGATTACTTTTGTTGTTGGATTGTTAAGTCTATGGCTGTTCATGTTTTGGAAGAATTATCGACACATTAAACATGTACCGTCGCCACCTGTGTTGCCTTTATTGGGTAATGCTCTAGAATTTGGAAGTACTAAAGGTAAATATAAAATAGACATTAACCAATATACCCACACATGTCTTATTTTATTTATCACTCAAATCCATCTGAACAATTTCAATGCAAATGCAGAAAAGCAGCGGTTGACTTAGTGGTGGGTTTATGCACAGGCGCGCGGTTGGGGCAGAGGCGTGTTTAACCTAATCGGGACCCTAGGCGCCTATGGTTTGCCGTGATGCACAATCAAAATCAATCAGTCAAGTGTAAGTCACTTGGCTGGTAGGTCTACGTAGGGCCCCTCTAATCTTAGAGTCCAAGCGCGCCTAAAGCACCTAGACCTAAAATCGCCCTTGGCCTGGGGTCTTTCAAGCCAGGAAGGTCTCCAAATTTCGCAAGTGGCTGCAAATGCCCCTTTACGCGGGGCCTCAAACTGTTTGGGCTCTAGGGCTTCGTCAGCTCTAAATCCGCCGCTGGGTATACTTCCTAGTTTTTCTATCATCGGCTTATATAAGTCTACTTCGTTTTTTAATTGCTTTTTAATTAATACATTTTACACATTAAAGCACGCAAAACACTAAAGTTACATTTGTTTACAACATTCTGCCTCATTTGCCTTTGAAATAATTACTAGTCATTATGCATTATTAAATTATTGCCATGACATAACTCCAAGTACCATCTAAATATCAAATTAAAATTGCATGTTTATACGTGTTTACACTACAGTAATTATATTAAATTGGCCATGTTTCAACGATTTAGATACGTTAAATAAACTGATGTCATTTTATGAGAAATACAACACCAAAACTCTCAGACTCCATATCGGTTTTCGAACATTCATACAAACCAAAGATTACAACTTACTAGAATTTATTCTGAAAAGTCAGACAATCCTGTCAAAAGGAGTGGGTTATGATTCTTTGCACCGTTGGCTTGGTCTAGGATTACTCACAAGTGATGGTAGGTCACATTAAATTTTATAATAAAATGTATTAATTGTAATGTTGTCCTTAAAGGTGATAGATGGCGGAAACATCGAAAATTAATTACACCCACCTTTCACTTTCAAATTTTGGAACAATTTATAGATATTTTTAATTCCAACGGAAGCATTATGATTCAGAAACTAAAGAAGGAAGTCGGCAAACCAAGCTTCGACGTTTTCTCTTATGTGACACTCTGCGCTTTAGATATTATCTGCGGTAAGTAACAACCAGCTTCTCTTCGTGATCCTAGATTATCAGTGAATTGCCGTTTACAGAAACTGCTATGGGCACTTGTGTGAATGCTCAAAAGGAGGAATCCTCACAGTATGCCAAATGCGTCAAGGATATGGGTCGCATAATCCAGCAACGGGCTCTAAGTCCATTCCTGCATAACGATTTCATATACAAGTTTTCTAAACTCTATCGAGAAGAAAGAGCAGCGTTAGAAGTATTGCACGGATACACGAATTCCGTGATTCAGAAACGTCGGGAACTACTACTTAATGGTAGTAATAAGACAGAGACCGAGGAGGATTTCGGTCGAAAGAAAAGAATCGCTTTTTTGGATATGTTGTTGCAAGCAAAAGTGGAAGGCGAACCATTGAGCGATAGTGATATTCGGGAAGAAGTGGATACGTTTATGTTTGAGGGACATGATACTACAGCTGCCGGCATCTGCTATGCATTATATTGTTTAGCGAATAACCCCGAATGTCAACAGAAGGCTGCAGAAGAACTGAAGGACATTTTTGGAGATGATAGAAAACGAGAGTGTACCTATCAGGATTTGCAAGAAATGAAGTATTTGGATTTAGTCGTCAAGGAAACTCTTCGTTTGTACCCATCTGTTCCCATTTATGCTAGGAAAACATCTGAAGATGTTCATTTTGGTAATTTTGTTGTTGATGGTCTTGAATGCATATATATCTAATGTATGTCGTTTTTAGATGGAATGACCATTCCTGAAGGAATGACAATTGGAATATTTGCTTTTGGTGTGCATAGAGATGCAGACTTTTTCCCTAATCCGGATAAATTTGATCCTGAACGGTTTGCACCAGGGGCTTATGATGGGAAACAACCGTTTGCGTTCATTCCATTTAGCGCAGGCCCTCGAAACTGTATCGGTATGGCATTCGAATATTTGATATATGCATTTCTGTGTATTATTGTTGTTGTTTGTAGGTCAAAAGTTTGCCATGCTTGAGTTGAAATCGTCCATTAGCAAAGTTTTACGAAACTATGAACTCTTACCAGCAACACCTAAACATGACTTGGAAATAGCAGCTGAATCTATTCTGAAAGCGGTGAATGGTGTCAAAATCGCAATTCGCGAACGGGTGCTATGAAAATCTACACCTTAAGTAGGCTTAGTTAGCACTTAAATAGTCTAGTTTATATCATATATACATTTATATTGCATGACAATATGCAGGGCCGTCTTAGCGACACCGTGGGCGCTGGGCAATAGTCAAAAGTCAAGTGTGGTGCCCCTCTCGCTCAAATACTTTGGTTAAAAAATCATCAAATATGCCGCTATAGCATTGTGCGGATTAAGACAAAGCCGGTACCCGGTGCAATTTTCTCTATATAATAAGTCAATCACACCCAACCCAGACAGACGACCATAATGCGCCTGTCGGCCCGCGGGGCTTCCTCAAAAAGCAGCAGGTGGCACCCGAGGCGGACCGCGTCATATAGAATATTTATTCAATTTGATGCCGGTCCTGATGGTGCCCCCGGCTTTTGCTCATAGCACCTATGCCTAAAGACGGCACTGAAAATATTTTATATGTAGAACTTAAAAATATTTACAATACATGAGGTTTGGTTAGATAAAGTAAATATCAAATAAGTATAATAACAAAAATGCTTTGTCATGAATGATCTTAGTCATTGTGCGACATTTAATAAATGTATTTCATAATTTTCATGTGTGTTCTATATTACATAATTATATAAATATGATAAGAAATGATGATTAGACCCAAAATATCGGCGATTGTAACTGAGCGTTGACTAAATCTGAAGTGTATTCTCATATAATTGAGAGTCATAGTGACATGGGGGTATACATATATAAACATAGTGTCCATATCATATATTGATTCAAATAATATTTCAACTCATTTTATTTCTTTACAAATATATCGACATAATAAATTATTTAGTCAGTAGTGGGAACCTAACAGGTTCTATTTATATCGACCAGATTGGCAATCGTGCTCAAACTCAGCATTCAGAAAGAACAAGTACGCTGGAATGCTAACTTGAATCCACAAAGTGCATACTCTAAGATTACATCATGTTGCTAGAACTAGCAATTGCGTTTATCATTGGCGTGCTCACCTATTGGTTGCATTGCTTCTATTACTACTACAAGTATTTGCATCATATACCATCCCCAAAAGTATGGCCCATTTTGGGCAGCATGTTAGAATTCAAGAACACTGATGGTATGTGATAACACTTATATCAAATATATCAACAACAGTTTGATGTAATGTTGGGATACTTCTTGGTTTCAGATTCATTGGAAAATTTTGCCAGGAACATGAAAGCATTGAAAACCAATGTTTTACGTGTGCACATCGGCTTCCGCGCCATCCTTATAATACAAGACTACAAGTTCATTCAGTTTTTGCTAAATAGTACCACCATTGTAAACAAAGGAATCAGTTATAACTTCTTTAAGCCCTGGTTAGGAGAAGGTTTATTAACAAGTGCAGGTAAGTACTTACTTACATACATACCAAATACATTGAAACGTGAAGAAAATTTAATTTTATTGTTTATTTGTTTTAGGCGAACGTTGGCGCAATCACAGAAAAATGATCACCCCGACATTCCACTTCAAAATCTTAGAGCAATTCGTCGACGTCTTTAATACAAATGGCGTAATTTTATTAGAGAAATTGAGAAAACAAGTTGGACAGCCCAGTGTAGATATCTACCCTTTTATTACACTCTGCGCATTGGACGTAATATGTGGTAGAGTATTACAACATTAATTTCCTCAATTTGGTTTTTTGATAAAAATATTATTCTAGAAACTGCAATGGGAACATCAGTTAATGCCCAACAGGAAGAAACCTCTCTCTACGCCCAATGTGTTAAAGATATGGGACGAATAGTGCAAGTCCGAGGATTCAACCCTTTATACCATCGCGAATACATTTACAAGTTGACAAATCTGTACAAAGAAGAACAAGCTGCCCTTAAAGTCTTGCACGGATACACCAATTCTGTAATCTACACCAGACGTCAGAAACTCATGGAGCAAGAATCTTCTACCCAGGAACCGAATGACATGGATGACTTAGGGCGAAAGAAGAAGGAACCTTTTTTAGATATGTTACTCAAGGCCACGGTCGATGGTAAGCCGCTTACGGATGAAGAGATTAGAGAAGAGGTATCCACGTTTATGTTTGGTGGTCATGATACAACCGCAGCTGCAGTGAGCTATGCCCTTTATAACCTAGCGAATCACCCTATAGCTCAGGAGAAAGCTTTCGAAGAATTGAGAAGCATTTTTGGCGATGATAAACAGAGATTCTGTACTTATTTAGACCTCACCGAAATGAAATACATGGACTTGGTTATTAAGGAAACGTTGAGGTTGTATCCATCTGCACCCTCGTTCACCCGAAGATCGTTACAAGACTTTGTTTATGGTCAGTGACAAATAATTTACTTATCTATTTATGTTTTACATGTCTAATTTTAGATGGTAAGGTTTATCCCAAAGATATTACACTTGTGATTTTGGCCTATGGCATCCACCATGATTCTGAGCACTTCCCAGATCCGGAGAAATTTGAACCGGATCGCTTTTCCTCCGAAAATACAGAAAGGAAACCTTTTGCTTACATTCCGTTCAGTGCTGGGCCTAGGAATTGCATTGGTCAGAAGTTTGCCTTTATGGAAATGAAAGCTATCATTAGTATGGTGTTAAGAAACTTTGAGCTGAAGCCGGCAACACCGAAGCATACTATTAAGCTCGCTTCGCATACAGTTCTCAAGGCGATCAATGGAGTCAAGATAGCTTTCGAGGAGCGAAAGTATTTACCATAAGACTGCGTGATTAAGCAAATATTTGCTGTACTGATAAAAATGTTATGACGATATTTGTAATTATATTATATTTTGATATATCATGCATAACTCATCATAAGTTATCTATAGATATGACCTTTACCCAGACGCGAACTTGAACAAAGCACGATTTGAACTTGCTTGAAGTTGAAATGGGTAATATCCTGAAGGGGCTACGTTCTTTTTTTAAACGTTTACATGTGTATTGGTCAATTCTTTTTCAATTCTTGAACGATGCCTTCATAATTATTTCTCTTGGGATACGAAACCTTGACAATAATGTTATCAAATTATTTAATTACATACTCCCACCATGTAACTGAAACTTGTTCATCAAAATGTTTCCTGATAACGATTAGTCGGTAATGTCACATCGTTACTGACTACACCCGTGATGATACTCGAAACGGCGACAGCCCTCATTCTGGGCTTTCTAGTTATTTGGTTTTGCATGTTTTACAAACATTATAAACCACTAAAGAACATACAGTCACCACTAATATGGCCTTTTATTGGAAATATGTTGGAGTTCAAATCAGGCGGTAAGTAAAAGATAATAATGCACTGTTCATAAAGAGATTTAAAAAAAAGAGCTGAATGTATGAAATTGCAATTACGTTGTAGAAACATTGGATATTATGCAAAACATCTTTAAGCGTTATAACACCAAAATCATGCGTTTCCACATTGGATTCAGGACATTGGTCATGGTGAAAGACTACAAAATGTTAGAGTTCATACTGAGTAGTCAGACAATGATCAGTAAAGGGATCGGTTATAGCTTTTTTGAGCGCTGGTTAGGTCTGGGACTGTTAACCAGTGATGGTCGAGTATGCATTCTATGCATTAAGAACTAAACTAATAGATGATTTTAGGTGAGAAATGGCGTAAACGAAGAAGGATGCTAACGCCAACATTTCATTTTGAAATTTTGGAGCAATTCATTGAAGTCTTCAATTCAAAAGGCAACATTCTATTAGACAAGCTAAATCGTGAAGTGGGCAATCCTTCCGTGGATATATTCCCATTTGTGACTCTTTGCGCTTTGGATATTATATGCGGTTGTAATAGTATTTAATTAATTATACTCCAACTTGAAATATACCCAATTTCTTTCTCTAAATATACTGTGTTCTACAGAAACCGCAATGGGAACATGTGTCAATGCCCAAAACGAAAATTCCTCCGACTACGTCCAAAGCGTAAAGAAAATGGGAACAATCATCCAAGACCGTGGATTAAATCCCTTGTTCCATAGGGATTTCATCTATAAATTTAGCAATTTATACAAGCAGGAACTGTCTGCATTAAAAGTGTTACACGGTTACACAAACTCCGTGATACAGAAACGACGTGAGCAACTCTCGTCTAAACAAACCAAGGATCTCTTACAAAAAGAAGATGCTTTCGGAAGGAAGAAGAAAATCGCTTTCCTGGATATGCTGTTACAAGCTACAATCGATGGTCAGCTGCTAACCGACCAAGACATTCGAGAGGAAGTAGACACTTTTATGTTTGAGGGACATGATACGACGGCAGCTGGAATCTGTTTTGCATTATACAACATAGCTAATCATTCACAGGTTCAGAGTAAAGCTTTGCAAGAATTGGAAAACATATTTGGAAGTGATAGACACAGAGAATGTACGTTTCAAGACTTGCAGGACATGAAGTATTTGGATTTGATTATAAAGGAAACTCAAAGGCTTTACCCCTCAGTTCCTATATTTGGTAGGAAGACCATTGAGGACGTTAATTACAGTAAGCCGTTATTATGTTTTGATAATATGTTATGTTTATATCAATATGTACCAAGTAAATGCCTGATTCTGGTTTTAGATGGAATGATCCTGCCAAAAGGAATAACTATTGGTGTCTATGCATTTGGGATTCATAGAGATGCCGATTACTTTGCCGAACCAGAGCAATTCATGCCAGAAAGATTTGCAGCTGAGAATTACGATGGAAGGCAACCGTTCGCATTCATTCCATTTAGCGCAGGTCCAAGAAACTGCATCGGCCAAAAATTTGCCATGTTAGAAATGAAGTGCACCTTAAGTAAAATCCTGCGGCGTTTCGAATTGAAACCTGCTACGCCTGCGCATCACTTACAACTCTCTGCTCAGGTTATATTGAAATCTGTGAATGGCGTTAAAATTGCTTTGGCACATAGGCAATGACTTCTTAATTAAATTTTCACGCATATTAATATTTCTTATATGTTCGCTGTCTCTGTCACTTTATTATATAATGAATAGAGTTATGTTTACATTGATTTCCTTGTAACATACCCATTTATTATGAAACAATGGTGTACAACAATTATCAAATTGATTTATGCATAAAGTTAAGGCTTGATGAGCACAAGTGTATTGGAGTATTTACATAAACGTATTTCACATCATCGCAAGCGCGGAAAGCGATTGAAAGGCAAACCAGATGGTTGAAAAGCGCGTCTGTTGTCTTTGTCTATCGTCCGCGCACATACACATTTACATTCGGCGTATGTATAAATAAAACTGTAGTTTATTTATGACATGGCGTGCCGTGAAGGTCGAACAAATATAAAACGCGGAAGCGAAAAATTATTATTAAAGTTCAAACACACCCATGGAGCGCGTTCGTCGATCAAATAGAAATTGTTGCACGCATTATTACAGATGATAGTAATTATATTATTTATATTAGGACCATGATATATATACAATATCATAAAGTAGATAAAGAAGATAAAGAATTTACTATTATAATAGAGTTCCATTTACTATTTATTTATTTATTTTCGTTTTGGAAGTGATAATACTGATAATAATTACATTAGGTAAATCAAAGCAATGTTTTTTTTGTGGAATAAATGTGAAAGAAAAATAGTTTAAATATAATTTACGATTATTTAATTACTAATAGAATAAATTAAGTAAATTGTGCATGATTCTGCACAATTAGCAGCAAACTACATATTTACAAAGGCATTTTTTACTCGCTTGAATTTCGACTTCAAATGTGTGCACGAAGTAAACATAAATGTTGTTATAGTGCAATTTAATTATCTTACATAATTAGCACTCTATCAAAAGTTTTTATGTTTAGTTATTAGTTGGTGTTACAGTCACCCAAGTAGTTTTGTACTTCTAGTATGAAATATCAAAAAATAAAGTCAATTAATTCTTATTATTATTATTATTATTATTATTATAAATTCATTCTAAATTATGAACAGCAGTATTTTGCATGTAATGCAAAACATTGAAAATCGTGTCGTGTGCGGATATATTTATGTACTTAGTACTTTTTTTTACTTTACATACTAAGTGCTGATTAAATATGTAAAGGGTGCCCCTTAATGAACGGTATTATGGCAACGTCAAACGGAGCCGCTCGAGACGAATGCGCCGACGTGCGATCCGCGCGACGACTGTTTTCGGCGATCTTGCAGCTGCTCGTCTCGAGATAAGCAAAAGGACGAAACATGCATTCATAAGCAAATAAGGTGCAAATGTTATAAATTTTTTTAATAACAATTATTCAGTTAGGAAATTAGATAAAAAATAAAATGCCGCTTGTCGAGTGTCTGCTGTGCCGAGCTAGCGCGCCTCGCAACAGCGTATCGCTAGCAACTTGGCAAGATTGCCAACAGTTTTTCAGTGAAAGCTAGACAACTAGTGTGCAAATGTGGTTTGGAGCAAGCGAATAGGTGAAAGAATAGCTGCCCCGCACGACCCGCAAAACAAGCTTTATCGATGCGCTAGATTTGGGGCAGCTTTAAAGTTGAGGGAGGCAAATAGCGGCTCGCGAAGCATTTTGTAAAATCTATTACAATATACATCAGTGGTACTGGAGTAGGCATTTTTTGGTAGGTGGTAGGGTTTTTTCTCCCAAAAACTTAACCATCTACCATCTCCCCTCCCCAACTTAACCAATCGTTTACGTTCCTGCCGCCCTCAATCCTTCATTGCTCGAACGACATGTCATTCAAACTTATAGTAAAAATTGTGTCTGCGCCCGTGCGTAATCCTAGTTTACGTAAGGATAGTGGTTAGATGCTTTTCACGTACAAGCGGAAAGGTTGCGCTCGAGAAAAACAGCGGCGAGTGCAGTAATTCAGTAATTGTCGTCCTTGCCACGCGAGTGTCTTACATTGTTTTACCTACCCACACTCAAATAAATTCATAATACTTGCACGTAATGAGTTCGGTCGTACGCTTTTTATCTATACCGCACATCGCGCGATTTTATAAACTACAGCCTAGGCGTAGGTAAAGTATTGTACGTTACTCAATGTGGTATAATATTGTTCGCTCAATATCTAGCACTCGGTAAACCCTTGCACGATATAAGCATTTTATCGCATATAGTTACGTTGAATACAATTCTGTGTGTGCATTAAAAATAAAAGTAGGTTGATTAAAACTACAATTATTCCAAATAAATAACTATATCAATAACAAATAGATAAAATAAATCAAATCATAAAACATCTCATTCCGTTTGATTTATTATTAATACCCGAGCAAAATATTTTAATTTAAAAATTGTTCACATTTATGTACACAAAGATTAACATCGCTATTTAAGCATCTAGTGGAATTAACGCATAATTTATTCGATTTGTACATTTCGGATTAAACCAGTTAATTTGCGAATTAATAATTAATATCTATGTTACCAGCTATAATTTATTACGTTCCATCGCAGGAAACTACTCATATACAAACTACTCGTAATTAAGACGAAGTGGAAAAAAAATGCTGCTTATGATAGATAGACTATGATTAAATTTAGCATTGCCTAGATATGTATATGTGAATGTAAACACGCGCATTTCGCTGTAATTGCTATTCATAAACGGAAGTGAAACGCGATTAATCACACAGAAGTCCAAACAAAAACAGCAAGAGAAATTGAAAATTTGCAAGAAAGGTTTGGAATAAATCACGTGTCTTCTTGCTGCACCTACGTTTTGTTTATGCACAATAAGAAAGATTCATCATCGGCATTTCCCCGTTTGTTGTTGAATTATTTTAATTTTGTATGTCTCCAACTGCGAGCTTTCATACTTTTTTTCATCTTGATCTTCATCTTCTTCGTGTCTCTTGCATTGAAACAAAAACGGGCATAAATCAGATAAACGTTGGTTTGCATGCTGGACCAGTGAAAGAAAATTGTACGGTGCCGCAATTCTAAAGATATTTTACAGGCAATTCGGTGGTCAAAACATTACCCATTGAATATTATTATTATTATTATTACTTTTTTATAAAATATTTAATATATACAAGAGCCGTAAATAGTCTAGAAATGATTAACTAATTAATGTGTAAGTTAATTAAATATTAAATGCCCAAAAGAAACTGGAGCAAGAACGAACGACCAACACACAAAATCCATAAAATAATGAAATAAGACTGGATCTCGCAATTTTTTTTACACATTTTTTTATATAAATATTCATTGGAAGTTCCCCCTTTTATAGCATGTAATTTATTTATTAGTTAAGAGCAGTGGTGTCCAACATCTTTGTTACTCATGCCAACCTTAATAGAAGAAATCGAGTCTAGAGCCGCAAATCCCGTGCGGACAGCACCCTCCCCTCAGAAATGCATGATAAAAAATTAATATGTCAGCCTCACAGCAGTAAACGCGGAATTCTCCCAGCACCATCCCCCCTATCCCAGAAATGAAAAGTTTGCGTTTGGCCGTATGCCGCCCGCGGGCCGCGTGTTGGACGTCGCTGGTTTCGAGCAACGTGGAAGACATGACATATAGTATGTATATTGAGCAGCCGACCAGATTGGACATGTGTAACGAATGTCCGACACAACGTTCGGCTTCGCTATTTTGCTATTTGTTCGCGTTAATTAGCGAGTAGCAATGCGACATCAAAAGCGACGCGTCGTTTGTTAACTTGTCACAATACACAGCCTAATTGACCCGTCAAGAAGCCGGTGATAAGCTCATTTCATGATGAATTATTAATGACTATTGCAGTTTTACATTCGTGTGTGTCCGATTTAACTAAAGCTTCGCATTAAATAAGTTAGTCGCAACGCGTTGAATGTTTGTGGAAATTTTGAACGTGGCTTAGGTTTAATTAATTAAATGGAATTTTATTATTAATTATGTTGATTGCGCATTGTTTGATTCCATCAGTTTTTATACAATTAAGTCACGTTTCACCTAGTAATTTATGTTTTATTGCTTTGTTGGATAGAACGTTTGGATTCTTTAATTTATCGTGATGTTACTGTGACAATTGTTGTTGTTTTTTTTTCCTTTACATGAATGGAAATTTTGTCAATTAAATACATTTGTAAAAACAAAATTGTGATTTGAAGTAGTGAATTTGTGAATTGGAACAAGTAAATTATCTCCACATAAAGAAAATCATAAGTAATTATTAAAATATTAATTAATTCTATGTAATTAAATGAAAAGTTTTATCTGTTTATCACGTTATGTATTTTATAAATATACAATAGTTAAGATAAATGTTAAAATTATATCATTTTGTATCAACTACTCCACATTCCTTAAATTCAATAACAAAATGAAGCCAGGCAACAATAGTTTATTTTTTTTTATGAAACATTTTTGGTTAGACATGCATGATATTTCCAAAAACGTTAATTTCTGAGTGTGTGCAAACACTTCCAATAAGACCACAAATGCCATCAACTTTTTAGTTATAGTACTATCACCCAATACATTTATTACTAATTTTTGTCCATGTAACCTACACTTGATATTTTTTTGATATATACATAATTGATTTTAGGGATTAGCAAAAGACTAATAATGTATTAATAATTTACTTAATCTATGTATGAATATTGATATATATATGTGAGAATGTTCAAGTCGTAATGAGACTGTATCGAAATAAATACCTTCCAAGGGCGCAAATCAATGGGTGCCAACAAAGATGATTACGAGCGTTGGACAACAGAAAGTTTGCACTTCGACATGAAGACAATTTACCACCGGCATCTTATAACTCGCAAAAGGCAGTGTCGTCTTTAGGCATGGGTACAATGAGCAAAGGCAAATTTATATACGTAAACACAGAAATAGTATTTGGGCAAAATTACTTGTGAAAAAATTATTTACAAAATTGATCTTTGACTGGAATGAAAACATGTCTAAAAGCTTATCAAGAATCCTTTCACATGCAACTGTTTTTAGGAAAAAAAGCTATTTTATTATTTAAAATGTTTTTTTCTCATGGAGAGTTTACCCATTAACATCATCAATTTTCTATACTAATTCAATTACATTTTGCATTGATTCTACCTGCAAAACCACGCACATTCCACATGGACCCAGTAGTTACGCCCAGGTTTCAAAGTCCGATTTTTTTATGCTAATTATAAACTACCGACTAATTTACAGAAATATAAAACAAAAGCCATACCTACTAAACAAAACACCGATATATTATCAATGCTAGCATGTACAATAATACGTATAATGAACGGATTTTGTTGTTAAATTCTTGTAACAACACACTTCTTGTACAAACATCAATGAGTTGCATGAATAGCCTGCCGTCGTTTGTTACTAATATGTCTTACGTGTGAGCCACAAAGGTAATCTTAGTAAGTCTATAAAGTTGTCATAATATTATGACACGTTATAGAGTTCTCTTCTGCAATTATAAACAAAATGAGCTTTGCATTGAACTTGAAACCTCGCTAAATATTTAAACGATAACATTTGTGTGCATCAAGATATTTTTAGTTGCTGCATGCGTTCAAGAAAATTGCATATTTTACGATATTTCTAGTGTGCTGTCGGTATTCGTTCATGTTACATTTTAAGCCAGCTGCCGGAAACAAAACTTTACTGCCTTGGTCAATGATACATTTTTGTGTAAAAGTGTTACTGTATTCGCAATTTTTGGAAAAGATGCAAATTTATTTAAATCTTATTAGTAACCTTTTAAAATTTAACAAAACGATATTTTTTTTTTTTTTAATTTTAGAGAAAATTGCATTTAATATAACATTTAGAAATACCCATAGATAGTTCTATCTCATAGATTGTACTTAATAATAGTTTATAAATAATATACTCAAAAATAAGTGACATATTTCGGGTATACAAAGATAAATGTGCTCATTGCTTGTGTACAAATTGCTCAATTAAATGAATAAATTTTAAGTGTCAGCGCATGCGTGTCACCTTAATGTGTTCAATGACATTTACAAGAAGAGACAATGTGTATAATCAACTAGAAGCACGCGACTATCATTAACAATTATGCAATGCAGGCAGGCCCTGCAATTAAGTCAACTTCAATGAACGCAAAACATGCCTGACGAAAATTGGCAATTGTAGTTGCTGTATTTAGTGTATTTTTTACAATGTATTTGGAGTTATTACTCGAAGCTATTATCCCGTAATAAGTGATATACATGAATATTTCAATTTGTTACCGTATTTTTTACCAAAATAACAAGAATTAATTGTAATAGTAATAACAAGTTGTTGGTATAAATAAGCTTCTCCCTATTGTAATTTATCGGTTTTGTAGTGATTAACAATCACTGAATGAATTAATTCTTTAACTGGTGGATAATATTTTTTTGCAAAGGCACTATGTGTTTTAAGAATAATAATAATAGAAAGTGTCGACGGACAACGAGCACGAACGAAGTAGCCGTGTTGTTATATATAAAACGATTAGACATATTAAGTACGAACAGTGTTATAAAAATTTTATAATTAGTATTATGGTGCATTTTATCCGTGCATTAAGTATTGTGCAACTCGTGCGGTAAAGTTCTACTTTTGCTCGTTTGCGACTGCAAACCCACTCGCACTCGTTAAAACAACCTTAACGCAACTCGATGTGTAACAGTAGTTTAGGTTTTGAGTGTCGAACGTGGCTTTTTAGGTATAAACGAAATAGCTGAGCGAGTGCAGTGCTAAATGATAATAGATGATGCTAATAAACTGAAATTTGGGAAACTACTTATAACTACCTATCCAATAAAACCTTTCTTCCTAAATGGTGTCTCACTAAAAAAATATATAATCATGCTTATTTACTGGAAGCCAGAGCCGAATTTACACATGACCCAAGGCGCAGAATTGTATAAGGGCCAGATTTTTAGAGTGAGCCTGCATTGCGTGACCAGGCGTACGTACTGCTTTCGGCAGTGCAGTACTTCTTTGAGAAAGTCTGTACTCTCTAATTTTTAGGCACTGCATTTGTACTGCCTTTCTTATAAGACACCCTTAATGGCAATTTTGGGTTGTATTACATTTATATTCGAATAGTTTAAATATATAACTAATTTTTCTGTCTTTGTTCTTTAAAATTTACTGTTTTATAGCCTACATTGCACGCTTACCTATACCAAAAGCTATTTCTATGACCACCCATTACTGCTACTCTGTCACCATATTCTAAAAAGTAATGAAACACAATTCAAGCTTGTATTATTCAAATTTTAGCAATAAGTGTACATAGCTTGGCATACTTCTGAAGCAATACGAGCAAATCCACAATTCGCAAATTTCCTAATTATTTATAATTGGATGTAGTATGAATACACAAAATTACCGATTTGTCACACCGTCATTCAGCTTCATCGGAATTTACCACCGAACAGGTGCGCTATCGCATGTTCGCAGAAATAACACACAAATCTTGCGCAACGTGCCAAAAGCCATCGCCTTGGTTTAGTATCAAATAATAAAATTCTTTAAGCGTGTCACAAATGCAAATCTTATTGGTGTTCGCATCCCCGCATGTGGAGAGAACCATCCAAAAAGGGCAATGAAACGACTTAAAGCCGAAACATAACATAAAAGTTTTATAGTAATCTTTTCATTAATGGAATCGTAAAAAAAAAGCGTGATATAAGTATATAATAAAGTGAAGTCAATAAAAATAGTTGTAAAAAGTTGAATATTTTTATCGCACGTCTAAATTTGACTGCTATTTAATTGACATCTCTGCTGACAGTCGACGGGGTGCGATTCGAGCGAATCGGTGCTTGATATATTCAATTCACATGAACGAAGAGACGAAGATCGACGTTAAAGAGTTGAAAGTATGAAATATAAAAGCGGTCGCGGCAGAGCAGACCGTTGGCTAGGCTCGCCATTAATACGACATTCGGAAAATTAACGCGATAGCATCTAAAGATTTTACATTCACATCGCGGAACACAAGTTAGCTCATTCGTACGGTCGTTCGCGTTGGATCCCTTTAATTAACATGTAAAATTCCATTCTTTTACTGATAATATCCAAATCTCCGCGACGACGATTCCAATGAGCGTCCGCTTATAACCGAATGATGAGACATGATACGCTATTAACTACAAACAGATACTTTGTTTTTAAGTTTCACCTGACAGCAGCAATGCTTGATGTGTACCTGTTAATTACATACCAAGCGTGTATTTATTAATGAAATACCTCCTGTTTTAATGTACCTTACAACTTCTGTCAATATGCAAATGTAACAAACACTCTGTATGTAAAACAATATTAGATAGAAATAAATTAAGTAATCTATGCATGGAATCAGTAGCAAACAAAAACCTGCACGTGATAACTTAATCCAATTTATGATCAATGCCGAAGTTCCATTAATAAATCAACTTGAATCGCTACGGCTGCTAAAAGTGAGTAGCAACGACAGTAGCGTATCGAATTCCAATCAAATTAATTTTCTCTTGCGAATTTGCAGTAAATTAGCCACCGCACTGTAATCAAGCTAGGACTATGTACAACGGATCATTAACACATTGTTGCACTTGTTTACACCGGCGCGACGTACACGAATAATAAAATCAATTTTGCCACATTTCTGCACTTAGGCTATTGTTCTGTCCTAAACTCTTGCCACTTCTTTAGTGCAAAATGAGAAATGAACCTTGCCTATGAAAGTAGTAAACAAGCGACGAAGTATTGACACCTTTGAAAGTGTTTTGTTAATATTGTTGTTAAGTTTAATTTAATTAATGTTGTTTTTTTTCGCGCGTTTGTAATATTACATCGGGCCCGGACCCGCGTGTAAATATAAAGTGCATTTGCCGAATGACCGAATCGTACTGGAATGATGGAAGATGGCGAGATGGCTTTTAGTTGCGCGCGTTACGTTAAACCTTGCGCGCCGATGGAAAAAAGTTGGTGAAAACCGCGTCCGAACGCGCTCAGTCCAGCTCCGCGGGCCATCGGAATGGGTTGTGTTACATCCTTCCACCAGCGGACATTCAAAATTCTTTTTTTTTCTTTGCTCTTCGTCATTCAAAATTCATGATTTTTTTTTCGTAAGAAGTGCATTACTAAAGCTTCAGTAAATGGTTTAGAGCTGCCCGATTTAAGGTATGGAAGGCTTAAATATATTGCATGATATGGTTTAAGTAAGGAATGCTCAAACGGTATCAATTTACTGTATTTTCCCTTAAGCCAATAGCTTACGATGATATTTATGGATGGGGATGATGCTATACATAAAATATTAAGCAGGAATGCTCATGATATTTCTTATAGTGTGGCAACAAAACATTGATTTGCTAGTATAACCTATTATTTTGTAAATTTGTTATTAATTCTGTGGTCCTACAACCTCTTCTGGATTTTGACCTCCAACTTTTTCGACCGTGTCTCGCTGGTTGTCATTGGAGTTTTTGCATATTACGGGGATGGGTTGTAAGCCCACAGAAAGAAGCAAATCCATTGCCTCATAAATGCTCATATGTATAAATAACTAAATTCCCACAATGGCAGCAATTAAAAAAACATGTGAAAAACTTTTAAAATAGCTACATACCTCGTAAAAGAACCATTTCTAAATTTAATTTCGGTGATTAAAGCCAGATTTTTGACCAAAATTTTACGGTTTCGGAATGACAGAATTATTCGTATATGGATTTTCACATGAGCTTCAGCCGATATAAAACGCATGTGCGAATACACACGCAAGCGTACTGAATAGCTCATAACTCAGCTCATCACTCGGCCGATTTTCTACATGCTCCTGATCAAACATGATTCTTCCAGATTCTAACTTTCAAGTCTCACAGGTGATATTACCTCCTCATCTATAACAAAAACCGTGAGCTTTAACTTTAAATTGTAGGCTATGTTTAGCTAAAACCACTTCAAACACAAACCGCTGCATACCAATTAAAACATAATACCGAAAACCATTAGGATCAAAGTGAGATTTTAATTTGCAACTTATGAGATGCATGCCCACCGAATGATTGATTTCCGCCATCAATTCAACGCGAATGTGTAAATATTTCCCATTTCATCGGGCAATGTTTATCCTGCATGCAAACAGTGTCCTCTTGCTAGTCTATTATTAAAGCGCAATGGCAAATCGTTGTGCGATTGTTTATCATATATATAACACTCGGCATAAATGAGCGTTCGCAGCTAGAAATTGCAAATGTGAAGCGATATTGGATTTATGCCCCGGTCCGGTAAACAATTCAGACAACTTCACTCCTCGCGCCAGTATATCGAAATCATGAATTCGGGAATTGTGTTTTATTGGAGCAAATGGAAGCAGTTTGTTTAACTTAGCTATTAGTAGTATTATATACTATTTGGTTTTAGCAAGTGTGAGGAGCGACCTCCTTTAAATTACTTTAAAGCATTCTCTGGGTTGCGTCTGGACTAAATAAAATCTTTCGCAGAGACGTTGCTAGGGAGAGAGGAGTCGGCTTATAACTCTTAAACAACTCCAATCAAAGACACTAGAGCCGCTTGGCTGACTAGAATATTTCTCCCCGAGTATGACACAAACCTCATTTTTTTTGCTCCTCTATGGTTTTTGGCCTATTGAAAAGTTGGGCAAAAATTAAACTCCCAAACTAACAATCATACCGAAATGGTCCATATATCAAAATGTGCGTCATGAGGGGCTCCAAACAAAGACATTGGAGTCACTTCTCGGTCTATAGTATTTCTCCTCGGAAATAACAAAAACCTATATTTTTTGGCTTTTGTACGTCTTTTTTTTTTGACTAAAAATATTTTCAATTTAATTTGTAGGAAATTTATATATTTCATAACCATACACCAATTAAGATAGGAGTTTATGAGTTACCTACACTGTATCAAATACAAAAGATTTGTTGATAATTATCTAGGATTCACTTCACATAGAAATTTTTAGTTATTTTTGACTATCGAGCTTTCCAAGTTGTAAATTTAAAATCCATACGATCCATTCATTCTTATAATATGAGATAATGTTGAAAGAAATTGCCAATCCCTGTTTTGCAACAATATAAATATCACAAATCTTTTTTAAACAGTTAAAAAAAGCACGTTGACCACGAACGACGAACACATGGTGAATTAAGTTTCCGACAGGAATCAATCGCAACTCCAGTTTAGATATCGTCGATCAAATCAAACATCAACAACAATTAATTATAGGAGAGAATGGATTGCTCCCGGCTGCTGGAATAAAGTCCACCAAGCCACAAAAAAAGTTACATATTAATATGGATTAATTGCTTAAAAAAAAAGTTACACATTTCCTAGCTACCTTTCATACACAATGTTATATCTCGCGATCTGGGTAAATACGACCTTCGATTTTCAAACAATTTTTATTGATCAATACTATATTGGGATGTATATACAGAGCGAATATTACAGAAGCAAAATGAGTAATTTCGAGTACTTCCACCATATGATTGGAAGTTAACACCATGTGCCTGTAAGTGAAGCGTAAGATGGCGTCTAAACTCCCCGCTATCCAAATCGACCACGCCCACACTATTAGAACTAAATCTTTCAAAAGCATCAAAATACTAATTTTAAATAAAGTTATCAAGCATTTGACGCGCTTTATTGTTTCTATACAATGAGTACCTCACTGAAGGCGTTAATCTGGTAGACAAACAATTTTAATGAATAAGCACATCAAATAAACAAATTGTTGAAGAAATGAATTTGAGGCATTAGTGAATTCTGAAACCTTAATAATTGTTTAACTTAGGAACGATTAGAAATTTGGGAAATTTGCTGCAATTTACTAATAATTTAGGTTGAAACTGTTTAATACACTTTTGATCCACATTTTCCACACAACCGATTCAGAATGGCGTAGGATTATTCTACATGTAGGGTATTTTACTTGAGCAAGTCTTTTCAGACTCTCAGGTAAATCTAAGCAGTAAAATACTTAATCAGCATTGAGTCGCGAATCTGCCCTAGAATTAATCAATGATATAAATCAATGCAATTTTATTCAATTAACTCTTTTTTAATCATAGACTAAAAGTTCATAATCTAGCTTAGTGTATGCAACCCATTATACGCTTAATATGTAACAATTTTCCATTGAAATAAAATCGAATATTGATAATTTATATAATTAATTAACTGATAATTACGTTAATATAATTTTTTTTAAATTAATCAACCTTATATTAACAAATTAAGAAATCCTTGATAATTAAGTTTGCCGACATTCAACTAGTAGGCAATTCTATTGTGTCTTAACTTAGATTAGCATGATAAACCTGCATAGAGATCAACATTAATGTTAGCGATCATTAATAACGCGGCTCAGAGATTGCGAATCATTGCCCAAAAGCAGTGTCTACGAAACCGATTAAATTTGCACAATCTTAGAACACAAGCACGCTTGGCGCTGGCACGCACGAGCCGTTATTAAATGATTACAATATCTAATATAAATAATAAATTAATGTATAATAACATTAAGTGTGCTAGGCGATTATCCTTGAAACGAATCGTCGCTGCTCGCGACCACGAAAAGCCCGAAGGGATACATTTCATTAGACGAAGCACAAGAAATAGAAGAAAAATAGGTTTTATTTAATCCAAGAGGACTTTTGCGGTAGGCATGTACTTCTTTCGCAAGTTTTATTTATTACCAACATAATAAACAAACAAACAAAGCAAAATAAAATTTATTCCATGAATAATTCAACGCCACTTGGAATAAAAACAATAAACATTGCATGATTCCAGGAAAAATAGCGCAACAACAATTTATTGCAGTCCAATCTCATTACTCTCACGATCACATGATGACGAAAAAGACATTCGCTCACAGATGATAGTCCTGTGACAAACAAGTGATCTAATCGCGAGTGCAGAGTGCGATTACGTGCGCCATCGACTTATATTATCTAACGAGAGAAAGAGATCACAATTTATGTCTCTCCTCGCCGGACGACTCGCTTTTTTCTAACCGATTTTGAACAAATCCATCGCATAGCATTTTAGCGTTTTCGTCTGGAGCGGCAAACTAACGACAGAATTAACCTACATTTTAGCGATATCCTTAAACTAACTCGCGCATTTTTTTTTGTTTTTTCATCACTTCGCATATCGAAACGTAGCAGCAATAAACAGCAGCGGTGGCATTATGGCAAGATACAATCGTAAATTACACCGGTTTAATTAAGTGTGCACTTGATTGGGAATTGCCTTATTAGTTCGCTATATGTAGATAATTACTAAACTATGCAGATGTTGGAAATGGTTGAGGCGGCGAATTCCGTAGCAAAACGTGTGAAGCGCAGCCGAACGTTTCATACATTCGTGTGGAAAACTTTGATTTGAAGGAAAAGCATGTGCGAGACATGCAACGCCATCTGCAGTGCAATCAATGTGTCTTGAAAATGCACGCAAGTCAGTTTAGGATTCTATTAGTTACTTACTGCACATTTATCATGCATGATGTGTCTATGTATTTTATTTAAGTCATCACGACTTTCACAAGAGAACAAAACAAAACGGTTCATACAGTTCATGCGCAGCGTACTTACGGTTTGATTTCATGCACGGCCTGTGTAATATTTTATTAAATGTTAGTACGTATGTATATTTTGTAAATGCATTTATACAGAGTTAATTCATGCATGACTTTTTCAATTTCGATCGATGAACCTGATTGATTGATTGAATGATTTTCCCATAAATAAAGCAAGCCTCGTGCGTGTTTTACATTTCATTAATGGTAAATTATAATTCTGTCTGACACAGGTTGAAGCCATTGAGTCTTGTTTTAGGGAAACTTCATGACATTCACGAATTCGAATTCAAATATATCTGCGACACGCGAATTCGAGGCTACCTCGATAATTGAACTCTGCACGCAATTGGTACGTTATAAAATCATGTAAGCACTTTTTGGCATTTCACTGCTCGCGCTTGATTCAATTTAATAATAATACACAATTCACTTTTTATTGGTGTTGTTTTAAATTAAGTTTATGATTATTAATGACAACATAAAGATTGTCATCTGTAGATAATTCTCTAAAGTAAGACTAATGCGATACGATTTTCAATATGAAATGTATATCCTAAGCTCACCTTGCAATATGTTGAACTAATAAATGATAAAGAAAATCATCAAGTCATCGATGAATGGGCGGTAATAAGGCGTGAGACACGCCACCAATGAATTGGGCGGTAATCCATCACTTTGCACCTTGTTTTTCTTCGCACACACTCCGAAAGTGGGATGACTATGCATACAGTTTGACACACGAGAGACATCTTACCTAAAATAACAACAATATCCATTTAGTATCATTAAACATCATTATAAAAAAAATCTTAAATCAAAGTAACATAATGAAACAGAAGTAATTAGAGTGTTACGACATCTACAGATATATGATTTTTTCCCGATTGAATTCATCATGTACCAGTAGCACGTTTGCATTCTGAAGCATGCCCACGAAATGAGATACCAGCCGCGCATAATTGTTAATTGGCTAGTGTGTGAGCCACTTGTCGTCGCAGGTTACTGCACAGCGCCCGCTTTTTGTTTTTACTTTTGTTCGACGAAGCGAACAGGCTCGTAAATCAGCTCATTGCTACTCGCGGGTGCAAGAAGAACGTCGCGAACAATGCGCCGCGTTCGCAATTTAGCAAGTCGAGTGCGGGGCGCGCCGCAATTTATTTCGGTTTATCGCTGCATCGGCGGCGAAGACAAGTCTCGCTCATTGTTGCTCGTTATATGTGCTCGTCGGCTCGGCCCAACCCTAAGGGCCAAGCGACGAATGCACTTGAATGAAATCATCAAAAATTATCGTCATTTCAATCAGCAAACAATGCGCGTACATTATTTCAGAAGCAGCGTCGCGAAGGCTAAATTGCCAGTTTTGTAAACAAACCGCAGGTTTCTATGCAAGCGAAAGTTGAGCACCGTGGATCTTGTTCTGGGTCATATTCCATCTCAAATCATCCATGCGGAATTTAATCAATATTTTGCTGATCTAATAAAGAATGTATTATTTGCAAGTAATATGATGATCCATTGGCTAGACTATCAATTGACAATTTTATCTAAGATGCGGTCAAAAGTATACTGTTTTTCTTTCTGAATCTACTAGCACGGGCACATATTCAAGTAGGTTTTCACATTTGAAAGAAATAGTGCTAAATAAGTTTTGAAGTGTTAAACGTCTTTAAAGTGACTATATAGATTAGAATTTTGCGATGAAGTTTGTCTCACTTTGCAAAGTTACAGCTACGCTGTTTACAGTCGCAAAAAGTTGAAATAAACGTCATAAGATAAGAAATTTATTCCAACTCAATCCTATTTAAACAAACGATTCTTGTTCGCTGTCGATTTTGTGAGGTTGGTGCAAGAGTGAAGGTCTGAAATTGATAAAAATTGTAGGGAACAATACAAAATCGCTAAAACATCGACACGTACATGAAAATTACGTTAAGTACGCCTAGGACTGCGGAGGTATCTACAGTACTATCTATCACACCTCGGGTATACATTTAAATGCACAAGGGGGCGGGTGTGCATGTGCGATGAGGCATGTGAGGGGGGACTGACAGGTGGTACTTCTAATGCATGAAGTGGAAAGAAGTGTGGGGACTGGATGCATGGGAGGTGCTGAAGAAAGAACTTGAAATTCCTAAAGGACTTGATGAGACTGTAGAAGTCGACGCCTAGGTATATCGTCCTTCAGGAGGCAAGATGAGTGTGAGATAGGAGTCTGTGCATTGGGTAAGAAAATATGAGGAGCGAATGAGTTGGTTGAGCGAGGAAAAACTGTTAAGGTATGTATGGGAGTGGTGTGGAAAGAGTGGGGGTTGTAGGAGAAATAAAGGAACACGAGAAGGCCAGGGTGATGGAGGTGGTGGTGTTGCAGGAGAGAAAGGAAAGAATTGGAGCTGGATGAGAAGTGGATATTGACCAAGACCAGTTGTGGCTCGAAGAAAAGATGGAAATGGATGAAGGGGGAGAGAGGCGAAACGTGTGCAGAAGGCTGTCAATGTAGAGGAGGAGAAGGAGGATGTTGAGCTAAACACACATAACAGTGTTTTAATTGTTTTTTTTTTTAAGTTTAATATTTGGTCTTTATATATATGCTGTCTATCATATATATATAATTGTGAATGAAAATATAGCCAAAATTAATTTTTCGACAAGAGCATATGTCTATAAATTATGTACAATTGAATGACGGTTGTAAAACGAACATGGTGCATTATCAATTAATTACGCCCCGCATTAAAACTCGGCAGCGCTCGCGGCCTGGCTGCGTTTCAATGTGCACAATTACGTATGATTATCGGCATGTCGAAATGCGTATAATAATCATTTATATGCAAATGCACCAGCAGCAGAAGCACTGCTGCACGTTCGAACATCGTCTTCGGGACATCGATTTGGACGACATGCGGCTGCAAGGAAGGCAGGAACGAGCAATCAACTCTAATTGAGTTGTCTACCAACTTCGATAATCGCACTTGGTCTGCATAATCGACCGCTCGACATTTACGCAGAGCGTCTGCATTGGCGAATTGGAGACATTTCGGAGTGCGCGGCCATCGTTCGCTCACATTAAGAGCGTTCGTTGGCTACCAATGATTGCCCAATTTCGTACGTGCAGCAGAGCCAGCCAGATACACAACCAATAAAGCAAGAACGCATGCATTTTTCTTTAAATTGAAACATGGAGCGAAACTGATATCACTGGATCGGGTAATATGGATGATGTACACAGGTAACGCTCGCAATTAGTGTCTAAATATTTGCGCATTCCTTAAATGCCGAATTTGGTCGATGGAGTAAGCATGTGCGTTCGGTTAGCTCGAGTTTACTGAAATGATTGTCAATCGTATTGCTGAGCTGCATTGCGCTAGTGGTTAACATGTTGTGTCTGTTTGCTTTACAGTTTACATTAGTCACATCTCTAATTGCGCGATGAAGAAACCACACACGACGGACGCGCTCTGCTGTTGTACATTTCGCCTTGACCCAATTACGGCCTCAAATGTATTCAAATTTCAGTATAAAGAAGAAAAAATGAAGTGAAGCTAAACAAAAGCAGTGCAATAAGGTTAAAATAGCGTTTTATATTTTATATCTACGCGTACGTATTGATGCGTCGTCTGTTAATTCAATTTGCAACAAATACATTGATGAAAAAGATTTCGAGATTTAGTTGTCAGGGTGAGTAAACTGATCAGACGCTTGCCAAATATGTCGCACGAAATATTGTTACTGGCACTATTGCTGCTTCCTACCTGGACAAACATATTACAATATATATATATATAAGGTTTCCACGAGTTTTGATTGACCTAACTTGTCTATATTATTAGTGTCTTATTTCATCAGAAGAAAAAATTATTAAAATACAATATCAAAACAAAGCCTAACTTTTCATAAAATAATTGAAAAATAACTGATTTTAATGAAAATCATATCGCAGCCATTTGTTATTTTAAAACATCATCTAAATCTCTTGCATAATTTTCGAGAAAAACCAAGGAAATCGAGTTAGTACAAATATACGGCTATGGTCCGAAAAAATAAAACGTTGGTAATTTTGTTCGAATTGTGTGGATTTCTGCCCACACATATGGCCGACATAAACTCAATTTTCTCAGAATATATTTATACATTTATATTTCCATTAATTTCATTTTCATTCTTCTTTTACAATCCCTTGTAAAACCGATCTTTTCTACAATTCACGCGAGTAGAACAGACAAGAGCAGCAACAGCGTCACAAACAAGAGAGCCTTAATCACAAGAGAGTTAAAGAAGAGAAGTTATACTATTTACTTATAGGTGAAAAAGTGTGATGAGAGGTAGTTAAGATTGGAGGTGAGTAGTAGTGTGCAAAGAGAAGTGAGTATATTCCACTAGACTGAATTTTCTGAAGTTTTCCATTTCGTCCGAACAAACGGTCACTCTGGTTTTTCCGTAAAGGTGCTTGCCCTTTGCACCCTATCCGGCCAGTCACATACATATGATAACTGATCCGAACTAATTTTAGGTAGTGCTCCCGCACAGGTACCAAATTTGTCTTAAACTGCAATTTACGTTGCCCGCAAGATCATTTGGGTAGGGAAAATCTTTTGTGATGATTTATTGACCACAAGAAATAGCTAAGCGCCTCCTAATTAGGGTACTATACTTTAAGAAGCCCCGTTTCAGACCAATCGCTAAAACAAATGCAAAATCTAAATGGTCCCTGAAATTATCTTTTCGATGAATGGCGGCCGCTTGCCGTTTTATTAAATTTCCCATGTTCCTTAGCATCGACCACCTGTTGTTGCTTACTATCAACAAGCAAAATAAATCACAGCCATAGCAATAATTGAATATTTATACTAAAGATTTTGGCTTTTATCAATTTACATCAAAAAGTCGAAATCGATTTTCTTCATTCTACATCAATATTCATTTATTTCATTTTATTTGATAGCAGTTTGATTAAATTCTAAGACCACGGGTCTAGTTTTAATGTTAATTGTAAATGCAAGGGCCATTCGAACAATTCCATTGCATACCAAGCCCGACGTTAATTATCTCAGATTAGCTGCGGAACGTGTTTAAATCATAACTCCAAATTGCATCACCGCCATATTCAATTAAGCTTGCACAGATGCAACAAGAGAGAAAGAGAGAGAGAGCGCGCTCCAAGCTACTGCTTGCTGGTCGCTGCATGTGGATCTCTTTCACTTAAAGCGACTCTTCTCCACGCCGTGCGACTCAAGCGAGCGACGCACGAAAAAAGTCAATTGCCGGGTTTATAAAGGCAGCAATTTTCTAATTATATCTCGTTAAAAGCAATAATAATACGCGGCTATAAATAGCGCGGAGACGCAGAGATCGCCGCCGAGAGAGGCGGCGATATAGGTACCCACCTCGATGCGCACGAAACAATGCGTACTCAAAATGAATGCACAATCAACAACGCAGCGTCGTCGTTCAGCGATTATTAAATCCGTTCGAAATCTCTGAGTTACCAGTCGAGCCGAGCCGCATCGCGCTCAGACGATGGAAAATGAAAAATAACAAATAAATCACGGTGATAACATTCACTAGAGGGCTAGTTGACGTTTAACGATCATTGCTTCACGTATCTAGGCCACAAACACTTATTATATAAATTAAATAAATCGTTTAAAAAAGCATTGCGAACATTCCGACGCCTATTGCTCTGCGTCGTTATGTGTTTCTTCGATAATCGGACGGCGTTTCTGCGTAAAAGGCTATAATACACATTATCGCGGAATTAACATTAGCCTATAACGTACGGCTTATTATATAAGTGCATAAATATAATCAATGCATTATCATGAGCATGATATTATTGTAGATACAAAATAACGTAATTGTCATTTGTGTGTAAATTATTAATTTATTTATGTAATTTATTAATTGAATTATTTGATTATTATTTATGAACAGCAGATTGTTTTTAACGATTTCCTATGCGAGATAGATAGACATGGGAAATATTTTCTATCACATGTGAGCATATAATGTAAGCTAAAAATCTTCAACTCAATAAGGTGGCAAAATCATCTTTTAACACCGTGGAACCTTGATATATGATCTGACGAACCAAATTTATATGAATCTGTGAGATTAGATTTTATAAGAAAGTATGGAAAATATAACCAGACTACATATAAAAGCGCAGGTACGCTCCTAGAAATGATCACTACAGGAAATGCTGTACAGAGATTGCTGATTGCCGAGAAGAACAGAAATTGTGCATCAGAAGTTTAACTTTTCATAGTATGGTATACCCACCCCTGCATACGGCTTATAACTCCGACGAAAAGTATGAATCAACAATCGCTGGGCATCACTTCCATTGATGAGCATTCCTATGAGAGTTCCCGAGCTTTTTCAATTTTCAATCTGGCCCACAGTCTGATAGAAGTTGCACATTCCTGGTCTAGCCCATGTAAACGAACAATTCTGCGTTATTCGGAAATGGTTCTGTCTACAATTTGCACAAAATCGGATCTAGTTTTAGACATCGATGATTTTCTCCAAACTTTTATACCTTATCATCAACTCCAATTTTTTACAAGTCGAAACATTATGGCAATCTTAATAATTTAATCCAACCTAAATTGGGAGT
The DNA here is from genome assembly GCA_030264695.1 of Lissagria laeviuscula. Classification (NCBI taxonomy): domain Eukaryota; kingdom Metazoa; phylum Arthropoda; class Insecta; order Coleoptera; family Staphylinidae; genus Lissagria; species Lissagria laeviuscula. Next base: position 35,109 of record JARJDU010033984.1, on the reverse strand, counting down.
AAATTGAAGCAAAATGTTCGATTGCCCCCAAGTAAAACTGCATTATTGGGCTCTATGTACAAAATCCTCATCCTTTACCCTTGTACCGCAGGTGAAAGTATTCCCTAACCGGACTAGCATCCGAATCAAAATCTTAAAAATAATACAACCAATCAAAGATTAATTTATACCTTTTATCCATCTTGATAGCGTTCACAATTCAAACCACTGCAACTATCAGAAAAATAGGTAGTGAACCGCACCGAATTAGTAACCTATCAAAACCAACCATACCAAAAGCAAAAGTACACTTTCATTTCACTTGAATGCACTCGAACACGTACCGAAATATGGACAATAATGTATATTGTCTCAATCAAACGCTTATTAATATCAATCCCTTCCAGCCGTTCGGGCTATAATTGTTAATTGCTCGAATTGCATTCGAAGACTCGAAGAATCTGATCATCTATTTAGCCTATCTCTATAATAAAGTCTCAGTTAGTTAGATATGCTTAAGTAAATATTAGCATCATGTGCAGATCGATAGTGTTAGGTGGCTGACGGACAGTAGAAGTGACAAAGAAAAGAAATGCTTATGATAATATAAAAATGAGAGGCGTTATGGTCGAGCTGCGTATATAGGTTTGATTAGAGGGCATCCTGGGCGATAGGCTCGCCGCCACGATGCTTTAACTAGACACCAAATGTCTATGATTGCAGGAGATATATAATGCAAACTGAATTGTGCTGTCGAATGTTTATATTGTAATTAGACATGGCGGATTTATGTATTTGGAAATTCAAATTACAAAAATGGCGGCGAATGCCCCCTTACAAAATGCTCCACACTGATTGCACGCATAGGGGCTCTTTACAAGAAACCTTCAACTAATTGTGCGGTTAAGGCTTCGTCAGCTTTAAATCCGCAACTGATGACAAATCTTGATCTTGTCTTGATCTTGCTGAAATTTTAAGAACAAGGGCAGCATATAAGATCATGCACTCCGCACTCAAGCAAACAAGGATGAGGGTTGGGTGACTGTGCTTCTCTGAGGCACAAAAGACAGCTCAATTTTAGGAAAAGACCGCTCTGGAGCAGAGTGATTTTAGGCCTAGGCGCGCGCCTATAGTCCCAAGATTAGAGGGGTACCGACCAGACCTATCAGCCATAAAATTTTTTACTATTTTTTCCCCAAATCGTGTGACTTACACTTGACCGACTGATATTGCCACACGGCAAATCATAGACGCCTAGGGCCCCGACTGAGCTGAACGCGCCCCTGTGAGCCTGCGGAACTAAAAGCGAAGTCTATCAAGGAGATAATAAACTTGGCACACAAAGTGGACTTTCTCAATTGCAGCAATTCCGGTAAAAAAGATAGTAGATAGCAGGGCTTCGCAATCTATGAGACGCGACCCAAAATTAAGTTTAAGTGAATTCCTATTTTGTATTGTTTAAAAGTGTATATTTTGGCCTGCGGTAATGTATTTTAAACTGGCGGGTAGCAGAGAAGAAGACTTTTATACAATTTGCTTTACTACTCACAACTATGTTTTTTGCATATAGAAATTTAATTGGAATAACTCAGCAAACCATTGATATTTTCAAGAAATAGGTATTTACATAAATACAATAATATTGCAATTGTAAACTGAAATTTAGGAAAAACTGGTCAGTACTATCCCCACCGCATCCGATTGCTTATGGCATCCCCACTTATAAAAGTTACGCCCCGAAATAGATTTATAGAACCATTGCAAATGATTAATTTAGGAGTGAGGATGATAATCAAGTATTTATCAAGGTTGTGTATGGTCCATATTAAAATAGCAATAAGAACCAAAGATAAAATTATCATTAAAATCCGATAGTGTAAATTCCATGTCCTGGATAGCTTAAAATGTAATGACCCCTAACGAAGTCGGTCGTGAATTGAGAAGGCTTAGTACGTGCTATCAAAAGCGCGCGCGCGTGTCGCAAATCGCATCGCACGACACAATCGCGTTCTATTTATACACGCATCAAGTCAGTGCAAAGTAAGCTAATCAGCTGATTGTTTTAATTTTTTATTAAACATTCGCGTGGCAATGAGCGGCGTTGCATAGCCAATCCGGCATGCAATGCAAACGTAAACGAGTTGTATTTTTTGCAGGCCAATTGCGTTCGTCGTGCGCTTTAAAATGCTTCTTGGCATACTTTTCGGCATTTATCATCTTTTTAACAAGACTAGAATAGTGCGAACTATTTTCGCGCACGATTTTCCTCTTCCAGGACGCGTCCGTCGCGAGGAATTTATGCAAACGCCCGCTCACACTTGCGCCTTTACGATTCAAATGAATCTCTCAACTAAGTACGAATTATTTGCCTTTTGGCTGATAAGCTGATAGTTATCTTACCGACGACGACGAACGAGCGAACGCAAATATTTTAGATATTTTGAGAATGAATGTGAGTGTAGGAGCGCAATCTAAATTAGTCCACATTAGCGTATTTTTATCGAGTTACGTTAATTCATTTGGGGTTATCGCATTGTAATTCGCGAATTTATTTTTAATGTGGCCTACTATGATATGTGTGCGATACTGTGAACCGCCAATTTTTTTTTATTATGTCGACTGATAAACATTGATAAGGAATAATATGTAGGTATGTATGTATTAAGTAAGAACGTGTAAATGACACCAACCTTTCCTCCTTTTCGAACACCTCGAAGGTCTGTTTGGAGAGCTCCAAGAGGGTGGCTTCACTCTGCGGTTCCGCGGAAATGCCGGCGCGCTGTTTACGCGGTCGCGTGACATTGTTGTTGAGGCCGATTTGGCCGTAGGCGCCGATTTGCTTGCTTCCCACGTGCAGCACACTCTGAAATTTGTCCAGATGTGATCGCAGCAGCTCAATCTCCTCGTTCGCGACGAGAAGCGTTCGCTCCAGCTCGCGGATCTTCTCGTCCTTGGCGCGCAGCAGCGCGTCCATGTCGGCCGCTGCCGCCGCCGCAGTGGCGGTCTCCGCGCTCAGGGTATCGTTCGCGAGCTCGTCCTCGCGTCTTATGCGTCTCGCACTGCCGCCACCGCCGCCGGCCGCTGCAGCGACGAGTCGTATCGGCTGCGTCGTCGCGGCTTCCTCGTCGGCACTGTTCAGCCACGACGAGAAGCACAGCGAATCGAAGCACAAGCGCATTCACCCGGCTTTGATGCACTGGGCCGACACAATTGCCTAATTGCACTCGATGATTATTACTGGTTGCTGTATTCGTTTGACGAATACAATGCACTGCACTCTGGATTAAATAAACCTTGTTCGAATTATTTGATGAAAATCAAACACTGCGTGTTTCCTACTGGCCACGAAATATTCATACGAAGTTAGAATTTACCTTTAAATTGTGCTTATATCTCGTTTGTTATAATATAGCATTGCAGAGCACAAATTTCACTCACGATCCCACTCACGATTATTGTCAACCGAACGAATGAAACAATATTGAACAATTAGACGTCTCTCGCAACGCGTTCTCGCGCGACGATGCAGTTCGAAACTTTTTATCTAATCCAACGTCGATAAAGTGTTTTTCCACCTGAGAGAAGTCAGTGAGTTAGTTGTCAGCGGCTTCGGATTACTCGTTCACTGCATCGCTAGATTATTCCTGGTTTGTGCGAGCTCATTGGAGGCGCTCACACACGCTGAAAACAGTAATATGCGTTTGAAATGGTGAAATGCTTTGCGCACGTGTGAAAATGAATTTTAAACTTTTAGCGAGCCCTTTATTGACACTACCAGATTTTTTGTCGTATGGCTAATCGCATTACCTTTTGATATTAGGAGTGTGGGAAATAAACTGATTACATGTTCGACATCCACTTACTTACCAAGTAACTAGTTGTATTGTAATATGATCCGAATTTAATCTGAAAATAAATTGAAAAAGAATTAATTTGCTGTTAAATAGTGAAACAAAGAATGCTTACGATGTATGATTAATTAATCAAAACGTAAACCGATACAGTGTTATTAACATTTCAAAACAAACATTAACAAAAGGTATCTAATTACTAAATAAATACCTAATTATTTCCCTGATTAAAAAATCATCCCTTGTTAATTAACAAACAAGAAGAAGAAAATACTACGACGATTACCAAAATCTCTCGCGTATAAACCTATAGTCACTCACTTGCAATCATCATTTACCAAATTAATAAATTGTCTTGAATCGCGCGTAAAGAAGTTGATCGAGTGAGCACTTTCAATTGACTGAACGCGCCGAACCGAAATGACTAACAAATAAGCAGCCCGGCCAGAAGCCAACATTATTATATCGACACACACCACTTATTGTCGATTCGTACACATTACACACTTGATATCGCAATAAACAAAACAAAAAGGTTGCCATCGCTCGGTCCATGGCTAATAATCTAGCTAAGAATCCGAGGATGGGCCATAAAACTAGTCGTTTCGTGCAACACCCAATATGCACACGCGGCGCTCGCCGCAAGTGATTGAATCCAATTCATCGACTGGACCCCGACCAATATTCGAACGGGCCTCTTTATTAATGAGCCATAATTACTAATGTCAACTGCTCGCCACGACATTATTATTATTAATGCGGTGTGCGTGCCGGTGGTGATGAAATTAGATAATATACCAGCTTAGAGAAAAATGCCGTGGAATAAATCTGGAGCAAGCTCAAGATAGTAAGCTAAACTAAACGCCGTTTTAGTTTGCTTGATGTGTTGTCATTTTGATTGCAATTTTTGAAATTTTGTCGTTTGTCTATTTACACTAACCCTATCAAAGGCATTGGCACCCCGGCACACATCATACATAAGAAAACGTATGGATTGGTGAGCAGAGACAAAATTTCTCCCGTTTTATTCGTGAAATTCTATCAATTACGTTTAAGTGCTGATATAATATGTAAATGTGCAAAGCCGAATTAGTACTCGTAGGAACCAAACTCGAGTCTCTATCTGTTTTCGTTTCGAAGCTACGCTGATTTTTACTTCGAGAAATGTTCAATTTTCATCAATTTCAGACCATCACTCTTATACCGCGTCAAACACGTCAAAATCGTTTTTTTGATATGCGTGCGGAGATATTATGATGTTTGATGTGTGCAATGTAATTGCCGAAATTCGTGCGATTTAGGTTCGCACGCGAATGTAAAAATCCCTCCGATTTGAAAAGCGCGACCTTCTCGCGAAGTACAAATGGGCGGTTATGGCCTTATAATGAATAGAGTTTCCTCTGTGATTGCTTGTAATTAATACTCTATGTCGTGCCTAGCACGAGTTCACCAGCAAGGCCAGGTTTGGCTGCAAGTGATTTTCGATAAATCGTTGAAAACGGGAATCAAGCTTGAAATTGTCTTCAAAGTCTAAGTCAAGATAATGTTTTGGTAAATACGGAGCGGAACGCTTAGCCATGAAATCATTAAATTAAACCAATTACGTCCGATGACTTCCAACCTGATACTACATATATATATATATATATATCTAATTCCCTGTAAAACTATTAAGCTCTGCATTTTATTGCTTTTTTTGCGATTCGGCCGTTCTATGTAGATCACGGCATTTCAATCTAAAGGCTTTTCATTGAAATTAGTCGCAAACAAAGTGGTTTATTTGTTTCATTGAAATAAAATTAACCAATATTTTCTTTATGGAATGAACTAGTTTTAAAAAATTGTATGGAAGATGTAAATAATTAATTTTGAATGAATATGTATGTGCTTATGTACTTTGTGGATAATAATAAAACCATAAATAATATTTATATTATTCAGCAAAGGGTTATTAATCCTTAAAATACATTAAAACCTATGTAGATTGTATATATGAATAGATATGTAGAAATAGATTAACATTGTTATATTTTGTATGAACGATTGTAATTAAAATAAATTTGAATTGTACATTTTTTCAATCTATGCGCAGTGTATGTTGTCTAATCTCGGAAGTCCGCATTTTCATGTTCTTGAACATTTGAATATGAATCCGATAATTAAATCGTTAATTAGCTCTTTTCGATGTTATTCCGATGCGTGAATCGTGAGTTCATTTACGATAAAAAAAAACACATTTCGACACTTTCGACACGCATAATTTAAACACGAATGAATTTGAATAAAATTAATTTCCGTACGGGTGCGTGCGTTCAATGTTCAAGCAGTTTACTTTTATTTATTACATATTTTCCATACTAATGCAGTGCTTATCAACCTATGGGATTTTAATTAAAAACAAACAAAAAATTGCCTTATGTAATAAATACAGTCAGTTCCCCATTATCGGGTCACATGCACACTGGAAAAATGTATTTAAAAATTTGCATGAAATAAAACAAGTCGCAAAACTATACTGTCACGAAATGCATGTGTCTTTAAAAAAATTAAAAAAAGTATTGTAGTTACTACCGCAGTATTAGGCGTGTTTAACGCCATTTTAGTTTGCTTAGTTTGTTGTTACTTTTGTTGCAATTGTTGTAAGTTTTAATGAGTCGTCGACGTTTCAGCGAATTAAAATTGTTTACTACCTAATTACCTCCAAATGTCATCTGTTTGACACAAGCTTTGGCTGCTTACACTAACCCTATCAAAGGTATTGACACATCGACACACATCGTACGTAAGAAATTAGTGAGCAAAGACATTTTTTCCCGTTTTGGTCATGTGTTTCTATTAACTACAATTAAGTGGTAATATAATAAGTAAATGCGTACAGCCGAATTAGTGGTCCTCGCCGAGATGTACCCGTAGGAACCACACTCGTGTTTATATCTGGTATTGTTTCAAAGCCAATTGATTCTTCACTCTTGCACCACCACAAGATAAAGACAGCAAACAAGAATCGTTAGCCTAAATAGGTTTGAATTAAAATAAATTTCCTTTCTTATGATGTTTATTTCAACATTCTGCAGCTTTAAACAGCGTAGCTGTAACTTTGCAAAGTGAGCCAACTTTTAATGCAAAATTCTAATATAGGCATTTTAAAGACGTTAAACAGGTCAAAATTTGAAACACTTATCTTTCGATGTTGTCACATTGTACTTGCACAAAATCAGCACAGACATTTATTGCATTTTCATCTTGCATCAAATATTGCTTTAATCTGTCAACACGTTGTATTGCCGCGCGGTGAGCAACAGCAGCATTTTTAATTTGATCTGCATTTTCATCATAACAAAGTACAATAGCATAAAATGTTGATAATAATAATTGTTAATTTCCGGCAGTCAATACAATCGCGATTCAATCCCAAACAACGAATTTTAAATTTATGTTATTTGCTCAATTCCGTTCTTATGATTTGCCCTGATTAAGTAGATTCAACTGTATACTTATATATATATATATATATATATATATATATATATATTAATTATTACTTCTTATTACTCCTATTAAACACATATTTAAATAACAACATCCAGGTGTTTGTTAATACTAAACACAGGAAATACCTGCAATCAATCTACTCCGAACAAGAAGAGAAAAAAAAAACTAAACAAGCGCAAATAAGATTAGTCGACGTCGTGATCTTGATTGACATAAACTCTCTTCCATCCAACAAGCTAATCGTAAGCATTATAAATGAGTAGTCGATAAAAATGCAAATGTCGCGATTTGTTTGATCAACTTTCCCATTAATTAAGCGCGAATTCTTGAGTTTCGCGAGCGCCCAAACACGCAAATCGAGAATTAATCAGACGTTAATTACCATGCGCTGGCATCATGATGTTATTAAATGAAGGTTTAGATTATTACATGGAGGATTAGGAAATGCCTACACGCATGAAATTCCGAATATTTTTCATCATCTATACTGTCACACTATCCTTCATTATTCACGATTACTAATCGATTTTAGGCCGAGCTATTTAATTTAGGCAAAACACACTGTATATATTATAACCTTAGTGGCAGTTGCATGCAGAATTCGTAATGGCGTGCATAATCAGACGCATTAATTGCGGATCCGCGTGGGCCCGACCAGCGTGATTTATCGACTCTGATCTTTTGTTTCATGTGCCGTGGCGTCCTCAGTTCGCGGATCGTTTTGATCAAAAGTCTGCGCTTTCTAACTGGTTGGTAGCTCAACAGATGATGGAAATGTGTTGATAGCAGGGACGACAATAAGGCTTGCCGAAATGTCAGCGCCGTTTGCTATTGTTCCAATCTTGGCCATTCTGGTCAACGCATTTAGTATTGTTGGCTTGAAGAATAAACAAATGTAAATTAATTAGTGTGTACGAGGTTTGGAATTTTGCAATGTTTGTTCTGATTTGCGCGCGATGACGATGCGCGATTTGCTTATAGTTTGTTGGTGATGTGAGCGGGCGCGTTATTGCAAATTGTATCAATTAAAATATGTTGAATGACAGTAAACCATCATATTTCGTGGCTAGACTATTAAATGCAAATTAATAATTCATAGTAATATAAAGAAAATTGTTGATTAGTTTAGTTTATTATAATGCCTAATTTAAAACTTCGAGAAAAGTATTTGTTCATTGTTGTCGTTTTGGGCATATTTCAATCACCTTTTAGTGCTCACATTGAGATTAATGTGAGGATGTTTAGAGATATAAGACAAAAACCGTAAAGAAACCAAAAAAAAAAAAAAAAACGGAGGTTTAACTCATTTTCGGGGAGAAATACTATAGACCAAGAAATGGCTCGTTGCTAAAAGCGGCTCAAGACGCATGATTTGGTATATGGACCATTTCTCACTGTCTGTTAGTGTAGAAGTTTAATTTTTGCTAAATTTTTGGTAAAATTGCAATTCTTGCGTAATGATATCGCACATGGGCGGATCATATTTCTACAAATGTTCATAATCTGGATCAATCATATATCATTGGATAAAGCTTCAAAGAATTTATTTTGATATATAAAACATTTGATTTTGGTAGGGGATTTACCGAATTGTGGACGATAATCACAGAAAAGCATAGAAAGTGAAAGTTTTTGCGATTTTCGAAGAAAGATATTATAGGCCAAAAAACATTGTAAAGTGCGCCTGAAAACAAACATATTGGTACATGGACTTTTTTACTTAAGAGACATAGGCCTCCAAACTAAAGTCTGCCAGGATGGAGTGGACGTTTTTAGTACATCCAGTTCGCAATAGGATGTTTTTACATCATTGTAAAGTCATAAAAACCATTCTTGCTGAACTGCCTGTTCGATTGTTCATTTCTGGGGTTGTGGAGAGACCGAACCAACTTTTAGTTGTCTCCAGGCGCTGAAAACCCTAGTAATACTGACGGCGATTCCGTGGAGTTGTGAGTTTTGTGCCATAACGATAACTTTTTTTTAAATTGGCTTTCCTCATTTAAAAAAAAATACATGCTTTGGCAATAATTGCAGTAAAAACGCAATTTTTGAATTCTTGAATATCCCGCATCGACCCACATCTTAGCTACGTGCTTCGATTGTTTAATAATTCCTCCAAGAGACGTTCTGTAATTGATGTAATGTACAGTTTTATACAGACCAGTGATAATAAACGAGGTCACACTATCGTCATGTATAATAACCATACCCAAAATGATTATGAGTAGCTTCAAACGTGTAAATTAGATATCGCTTCCAAACACAACACATACAGACATTGTGTATGTATACAACATGACAAAACACATCAATTGCATAATTTCGTCATTAATTTTCAACGGTTTCCCTGTGGTCAGATAAGCCAATGAGTGACTCAATGAACCAATTATCCAACGAAGTACTTGCTTACTTAGTCACAAACGAACACAAACACATCCTACATAAATATCTTTATCATTTATAAGCAGAGAGCAAGCAACTTAATTTCATTTCGGCATGATGATGTTTTCATTTCGTTTGTTCCGCTAACCTAGGTGCGCAGAGATACATCATCTTTGTATTGCGTTGGTAATTATAAAATCACGACGCGACACGCGGACAACTCGTTTTATTTTTATCCGCTTAATTAACGTACAGTATGAGCAAAGCATGAGTACATATGTATTCGATTTGCGCGTCGTGAATTGTGAATGGACATTATAGTTCATTACATGGAATCCATCTATATGTACATAGAGCCAAGCTCACATATATTCATTTGTTTCGCCTCGCATGCTGCCAAAGCACCGGTCACTTACAACCAACAACGCTTTTGCGAAGTAATTAATGAAAATCATTAAGAAAAAGCAAACGCCCTTGAATTGCCGCTGAGGCTGATCAATAAAAATCTACAACATAGAATAGAATAAATATGCTTTAGTTATATAGTCTCCTTGAACTCGTACGACCCGCGAAATTACTATATATATTTATATATATCTGTCTACCTAAATACAACCCTGACTAGTAGAACTTCTTCTGGATGTTCCATTATTTCCTATTTTCTTGGTTCACGTGTAATCATCTCTAGGATGGAAGCGCGTGGCGTACGTAACCGGTTTGTTGTCGGCGACTGGTTGCAGGAAAGCGCAGCAGGGCCAGGCAAAGAAGTGCAGCAAACACCTAACACTCACTCATGACAAGTGGCCATATGAAAACAAAACCGTTAGAAGCAAAACGCGCTGCCGGTAGCTCAAGGCAAAATCGCGAAAAGTGCGCAAACATTCGATAAATTTGCGTAAAACTCGCAAACAATGCTATTAATAATACTGCATACAAGTCTCAAGTTATTGCAAGCGAGGCGCCGCTGACTAGCAATACTCCTCACGTATCTCGAACAAATTTGTTTAAAAATGCACAAGCGTTTTCGAAGTGCCAGCGATTTGCGATTTCCTCTTTCCGCCGCGAGTGCGCGCGTTCGTTGACAGATGATAGATAGATGTGCGGCTGATAAATTGTGCGCGAATGCAAAGAAGAGCATAATATTTACCGTGCGGACATTATCTGGCAGCGCCTGTTTACGCGAAGTTGTCTTCTTGCTCTTTACACTCGCCTGACTTCCACACTTCCAACAATCATGAGCGGGCGCCGCTCAAGGACGCAATTGTTACACGCGTTGCTAGTGCATACATAGTATGCTTATAAAATGTCGAACCCACATGCATTTGTTGTTGCGCAAAGAAATCGAAAAACCTATCGCATTTTTCCTCGCCCGCAATTGCGTTCAACTAGAAACTAACAACTACACATACTTAAATGAATCGCAATGAAATATTATCGTTGAAATGATTGGAATTGTTCGAATCCCAAACCAGTTAGTTGTTCAAGCTGCAGCGCTGCTGTTTTGAACGAAAACATAACATGCTGGAATCGCGACGTTACTTATCATCGATGATAAATCCGAATGTGCTTCGAATGCGTGCATAAGCAAATATTTACTGAAAAAAGAATGCATCGACCGGGGCTACGTCTCGACTGGAATTTATCTAATTATAGACAACCGGATCACTTGTATCGCGGGAAAAACAAAAAACAAGCATGACATAATACGCCACCCGCTTTTAATTAAAAATACATTCAGTATTGATATTATATGAACAAATATTATTTACAAATGCAAAAAGTAGCAATAGCTATAGCTGGATTTGCCAGCTGACTTAAGTCAAGTAAAGAAGTCCGCCCCTGCTCGTGAGGACATTTCGAACAACGCGCGCGCAACACAACTACTCAGTACTTAAACAACGTTCCCAATGACCACGACGACGTAGTGAACTTCACATTGCCGGCACATGCAAATCACATTAATATACAGTACATTACTAATTACGTCAACGACAACGCCGAGAGCACACTCGACTCGTCGGCTTACAAGCACAGAATGAACATGTAATTACCTGTGTCTGCCACTTCCGCATTCAATCCGATCCGTGGAATAAAAAAAGGCACGCGAGCACAACGTGAAACAAGATCAACAACCAAGCGCGGACATTATTATAAACAAAACCGAATCGACACTTTGTCACCAATGCAAAATATTCGGCAATTATTTGTTAAGTTAGTCTTTAAGACTTCGCGCAGCAATGCAGACGCAACAAGTGCACCACCAATTTTTGGATGCTCCTCGCGCGATGTGCGTTAATTGCGCGGCACGTCGATAACGAACGCGAGTATTGTTTCTGATTGTCTCCAAGCGGCACGCACGTCGTCGCCGACTACATGTTGATCGATTCTCGAGCAAAGCGCGCTTAGAGATTCGCGCGGAGGATGAGTCGTAGACGGAGAACTCGAGCAGCGCGTTACCGGGCAGGCCCGCCGGTGTACACACACAGCCAGCCGCATCGCGAACCAGCAAGCGGCCGACGGTCTCGCGGGGTCCGCGACTACGCTAGCGCGACGGCACGCTTTTGAACTATCCGATGAGCACGCGGTCGGCCAGCGTGCTGCAAAGCCGGCATTCCTGCTGACGCGGGCGGCAGCGCACAGCTAACATGCGCTAACCACCCGACTTTACGTCCGGCTTTTTCTAGCATCGTCCTTTTTGGTTCTACTACTCGATTTGGGTCTATGCCGCGCTTCGGTTCTTTAACATCAGGCTTCTACCTCCTTGATATTATTCTCTATCTGGTCCAGATAACGTAGTTTTGGTCTTTGTATTGCTCTTTCTTCTATGGGCTTATGAGTCGTTTTTGGCATAGTTGAGCATGTGAGCTTCAATTTCGTTTGCGTTGTTTGTGGTAATGCTTAGCGATTCTTCTAGCGTCTTTTGATTTTTTAAGAAATGACATTAAAGACAGAATTTTAAAAGCCTTTGGAGCTCTACAAACTCATCGGAAGCAGCTAGTTGGCTTTAGAGCTGATAGGGCCTAGGAGCACTATAAGCTTTAGGTTTTTATTAAAGGGGATTTTGCCGCGACTTTTGGAATTTGGAGGCAACCCTGGCTTGAGAGGCTTCTGCGCCTGTGAATACATTCCGCCCCTGTTTGGAAGTCTAACATCAAAGTCGCTGGAATCTTAACTACAAGTGACGGTAAACCGAATGCTCAGGAAAATCAGGTATTCTGAATCCTACAAATTACGAAGTCTAGTGGGGGGTAAACTAAACAGATGACGGTTGCCTACGACAACACATTGACGAATTGGAGATGGATACTTTGGTCTTTTCGTAGGGTGTTGTATTTTTGTATTTGTGATGTATTTTTGACAACCGGTATAGTGCTGCTCACTTTGAATGACATTTTTATGGACTCCCTTGCAGGTTGTCGTCGATCCATGGGGGTCGATAAGGTCCACATTGGGAATCATTGCTATAAATCAAGGTGCCTGATGGTACCTCTCAGAACATAACCAAAACAAGTTGTAAATATGAAACTGTTAAAACAATCGTCGCCCAGGTTTCAAATTAAACACACAATTAGCATTTAAACGATATCATCTTTACATTGTGCAAAAATTGTTTCAACGGACGTTTTGAAATTCGCATATAGTGCAGTAATCGAAAAACAGATCTACGAAGCATGATGAATAGTACGACATATTCACAATTATTGGCTATCTCTTATAAAGGCATGGAAGTTAGCCGGAGTGAAAATACTGACAATGTAAGTGGATTTCTTTTGAAAAACAGCATATTTTCCTGATTTGCTATTCCTATTAAAGTTGGATTATTGTTGTGTGTGCGGCTGCCTGTGTCGCATAAAATTTACATTGGGTTTAATGAAAATTTAATCTTTTCACCTAATTTATCATATTTTGTGCTCGCCATCTGCTTGTGGTAGATTCGAAATCACAAATGAGATAATTTCAGTGTGTTTTTTTAACATGAAGTAGACAAGAAGTACATGATTACCTATAAATACAGTGAGGTACAATAATTCCCATGATATAGTTGCATAATTTAATAATTTGCATATATGCAAAGCAAATAAAGGATCTGACAGCTTGAATTTGTTTGCCTTTCAAGCAAACGACAGTTCAATTAAGTGGGTTATTCTTACTCATATAACCTAATATTCAGTTAAAAGTCATATCTATTCAAGATGGCCGCCATGTTTCTCTTAGACCAGGCAATGGCTGCAATGGCGGCTTCAAGGCGTGATGTCGATGAATTTTAATAATCTTTGTAACAGTATGAACGTTGAAATCACCTTCAAAGCATACACTATTTAACTAATAACACTGTGCAAACAGAGATTCAATGATTTATAATGCGTGCCATATGCAAGTGGTCCCTTAGAAGTTCCTACAAAGCTTGAATGATGCAACTTATAATATTGCCTGTTTGCAACCATTTCACGATTTCAATTTGCACTGTTTTTATTAAATTTTTAGACGTACAGAGCATTGGAACATGATCATTCATATTATAAACGTCCTGCAGAAGTATCAGAAGCTAATAGAGTTACCGAGTCTACAAATGCTTCATCTTTCGGCTTTGGTATGAATAATGCGGAAAGTTTACCTTTGCAATCAGTCAACATCCAACATGGCCGCTCCGTATTTAGATCTCCATTTGCCAATAACCGGAGAAAGCAGACATACAACCAATCGTTTCCTGAAGCTACTGGAAATATATTTGAAAAAAAAAGGACCAAACGAAACATATTAGAATTTGACTCCTGAAATGCATCATAACTTGACAATTTCTACCTAACTACTTTACTATGTAATGGTTTCTCACAAAATATTTCTAATTTAATTTCAGCGTTAGTTTTGAACAATATATTAGATTCATATAAATTTGAATAAAATTCTTGTATAATCTTATATTGTTTGTGCATAATTTGAAACGCAAACATAGTATCCCTTTTATCTTTATTTTTATATCGATTCAATGAGCATTAGTATTCCAACGTAATTGATCTACCCAATTGAAGGCTAATTAAATCCTTGTTAAATCAGGATAATAAAAGTCATAGATTAAATATTGTATATGTATTTTATGGCTATTGTATAAATTAGATATAAATGCAATGCCCAAAACACTGGTTGCCTATTTTATTGCTACTCTTTTTCATAATTAATAGAATATAGAAGCTCAAAAGCAATTGTTTCACATCTCGGAACAAGTATATATACCTGTTCTGTGCTTTAGATGAATAATTTCTCAAATTACACGGCATTTTAGCATTGCGATGACACACCGTAATTGCAAACAGTACTAGATATTAAATATTTATAGATTTGTTCATTTTATTGCGTTTAGTTCCAAACGCACTCCATAGACATCGCTGCTCGTCTAGAACTGAAGCAGTCACATTACGAAATATTCTCGAACATTTTTCGCTCCACTAGCCTTACCTTCGCCATCTCTCTCAATTTTCCAAGTTGTGATACACATATTTCCCAAATACATGTCTTTGATTGTGGAATTTTTCGAGACACAGCTAGTGCTCTGTGTCAGATTGTGTGGAAATCTAGTTTTCAGCAGTTAACGTGTGCGAAAAATCGTCGCGTATTTCTTTTCAGCACCATCGTGACTTTGTAACGAAGTGCTCAAAGGACCGACAGTCATCTGGCGAATGATTGAAAGGCGTAATTGGACGTGTATTCTCTAAGAATAATGCCCTTCAAATCGCGATTTGGCGTAAGTAAAATGCAGCCCTGGTCGCTGCGGCGCATTGTGCAGTGATTAACATATTAACCTGTCTTTTAGGAGTAGCCACATATTTCCTTGAGTGTGGCAGAAACCTAAGGCTTTGCTAGTAATCGCTGTATGTGGTGTTGGTGATAATACATTGTGACAGCGATCTTACAATGCTAAGCTAACTTTCCTAAATGAATTATAAATTAATCTGCAACTACGATCAGCTGACACTAATATCCATTTACTGCTAGCTACACACTTTTATCGTGACAATATCAAACAGGCAGGTGCATATTTACCTTAATCACGTTTCTGTATTTTAACTCTGTAATTCTAATTCATAGGTAAATGATTTGTACGCTTGAAAGGATTGTATGATGAAGTGGTTGTTGCACTTGATGAGGAAAGTAATTGGCTTTTAAATACGAAGCAGTTTTAATTGAAATGAGCAGAAGAATGCATTGTGAGAACTTTTTTTTTTCTTGAATTTTTTTAATGATACTGCTATTACTGTTGCAATGGTAACTCAAAATTTTTATGCTTGATATATAAGTTAAATATTATATTTGACCTAATTTAATTGCTTGAAGGTCATTGTGTTTAACTTTTGTCACATTGTGTGAACATGGTAAGTTCTAGTGCAAGATCACTTCTCAATACATGCTTAGCATAATATAAAAGTATTCCTTACTTGTTAAATATTAAATTAAAAGGTGCCAATTTGGTCATTTAGTTGGTGAACCATATATAGCATATCATCAACAGTCAGTCGATAATTCTTTAGGACATGGTCATGGAAATTCAGCAAAGACAAAATTGTATTTACATTATTTTCAATCCAATATGACATTATTACTATTTATATGTTGCAATGCGGTGACTATTTATATTTTCGTGCAAACTGTGAGCCTCCACCAAGGCTATTCGACGTTGTGATTTTATTTTTTACAATATCTACGTATTAATATTACTCCATGCGGTACAGTAATTCAAATTTTTGTCAATAAATAGTTATGGTAGTTAGTTAGATATTATGGGTTCATTTAAATCCAATTGTGATTGTTCATGCATGTTTTAAAATTCATACACATTTAAGATATATTTTTTCAACATTTCGTTTACAATCAAAATTCGTTGTAAAATTCATATAAAGTATGAAACATAATGCATGATTAATAAATGTTACTTGACTCCGTTCATTCTGTCATGGAAATTATTCTAGAATAGAATTAAATAATTGATGTAGGTTTTGGCAACCGGTGTTATAAATGACCTATTGAAATACCTTTATGTCAAATAGTCATTAATTGATAGTTATGTTTGAATAGTTGACAGTTATCAGTATGAAAATGTGCAGTTTTCGTTTATCGTGAATAAGTAACTACATGTTGTAATCATGACTACTTTCTATGATAACATTCCGTAGCAATTCATCAAAAATGATTAAATGCAACCTCATAGCTTTTGATTTTATTAAGATTTTTATAGCTTTTTTTTTGGATTTAATAACGAGACCAAAATATTATGTCTACCTATAATAGTTTTTGGGAGAGAGAGAGAGAGAGAGTGTGTGTGTGTGTATCTGCGAGAGGGAGAGATTGGCTGTGTGTGTGAGAGAGCAAATTAAAGGAAACTGATGTGGAAAACATGATAATATGGTTGGATAACATCCATATTCATGTTAACAATTATATACCTACAGATTATGGCAAACATATATTTATCATCCTATCTCAAAATTGTTGATAACAATTCTAAAGCAAAGTTCAGTTTTACCAAAAGGCTTCTAAAGGTACCCTCAAACTAACACTGTCACGATCTCCCAGAAACATAATAAATCGAGCTCATCATACCTTTCCTCGTTATTTTGCCCTGATATGTTAAGACTCTCTACTGAGAAAGTTTCTTTTCGGCCCACTGCATTGTGAGCTGTTTCTTGTACTGTTAGGACCTCCTTCCGTACAAAATTATTCTCGCTGTCTTCTTGACTTGAATTAGGTGGTTATCATATTCACGGCTGTATTCGGCTTTGTTATTATTTTCTGCATTAGCTGGACATTTGATTTGGTTTGAACAAATTGCCAGAAGGGCTTATAATGTGACATCTTCTTTTTCTATTCCGGATGGGCCAAATAAAATAGAATAGGGTGATTTGTTACTAATTTGATACCTCAATATTTTTCAGCAAACGTGTACTCTGCAAGATCGCTCGGGCAATTGCAACCAGTTTTATGACCGCGACGGGCATTGTGATCGAGATTTGCACGCACCATATAAGAATATAGATAGGATTTGACCGATATCACGTTGGTTTAGGGGTCTCTATTATCGCCAAAAGACCGATCAATTTTGGATTATTACTCTTGACTATATAGATTCTGTAATAAAATTGTGCCTTTTTTGAATGTGTCTTTTGAAATATTAGTAAATTAATGAAAGGCACTGAATTATGATAATTTTCTGCAAATTCAATTAAACAATTGGCTGTTATTCATTTCACTTATCAAGTATTAAGAATAACTTTTTTAATGCCTTTGGTTGGAAAGCGACAAGGTAAATGGTTGGGGGTAGAAATATGAAGGGTCCCGCGTGGGTAGGACCAAGGGCGTTTCTGGGTACTCGGCCGTCTACGTGCCAGGATCCTACCAGCCGTAGAAAAAAAAAACTATTTGTTATTTGGGCGCCTCTTGCATGCTCGAACGTCTTGCAGAAACAGCTCGAGAGAAGATGCGTCTTTGCGCAAACTAAAATTTGGTGCTCTATTCCATAATAAAACCTCGTATTAAAATGTGATTAAATGGAGAGTTGGTCCGACATTTTGGAATATTATATCATTAGAAGTGTTTAAATCAAAAAGTAAACATTGAACTTATTGAAGTGATGATTTTTCCCATCAGTGGAATTTTTTGCTCACACCCGACCAGTATTGGATTTAGGATTAGAGAAGCTGTTCCACCCTGTTTACGCTCATGTCCCAATGAATGAATTTTAGATAATAATTGGGTATATACATATAGATTTTGCTTTAATGGAAATCTGCCACAAGATTCAATTTTATCGAGTTTTCGAAAACTTTGAGAAACCAAAACGATTGAGAAATGGCCTAGATGATTTGAGATAGAATGACCAAATAACGTCTTAGTTTATTTGGAATTAAAACAATAATACCTATATAGGAAGAAGAGAAATAGTTATTGGTATTGAGTAAGGCGATTCAGTTCAATAATTAATATAAAAAGCATCAAAGGAATACATTAAAAAAAACAAAGATTATGCTAATAATTATGTCGTGGTTTGGCTTTTATTTGGTCGTTAGTAGAAAAGTAAGATGTAAATAGTAAAGGAATTGTTTTGAGTAGGTGTTCGTAGTTAAGAATGCAGCGCTTGTTTCTTAGAACCGCCTCCCACACATGTCTCCGCTTCCAGTTTGCGTTACATCGACTGCCTGCCGCCGCTGGCATCTAGAACCTCTCGCATTTAAACTATTAGCATTAACTCGATTTGGCGCCGCTGAATTGAAATTTACTTGTAAAAGGTAAACATAAAAATGATTGAAAAATTCTAGAAAAGTGGAGAATATTTCTAGAAGAATGAGAATATTATTTATAAAAATGTGGGTATCACATATTTTAAAAACTGATTTTGAACAGTTCTTGTCCAGCTTTTAACAAATTCATGATAGCAAACTTCTTCATCTACATCTGTTGCGCCTCAAAAATCTATACAGCAAAGCTAATTGTCCGAGACTTTAAAAATTTGAACTTGAATCGATCTACGAAATCTCAGCCGATTTCCTTTTCAACACACTGTGTATATGGGTGAAGAGAATACTTTAAATAGGCTGAACATGTGTTATTCAACCAAAGTCGTGTTTTTGTTCGCTGGCAGCCTGTTGTCGCATTATAGGAAACTACTGTGATGGCCTTAGCTCGATTTCGGTCCTCTGCCTTTTATGGCAGTGACATTGAAGGCTGGCGCAAAGCGTTTAAAACGCTATAAACGTCCACAAACACGGTTCGCAGCAGCAACAATGTGTAATTGTCGAGCACGTCATATTCGTTAACTCGTGTGCATCGATCTGTGCCCGTTATGCGGTTTCGATGATGCACTTGTTATTTGTTTTATCGCCTCATTATCTGAAACTGAATGACTTCATCGCTACAAAATATCTCCGAATGTAATAAAGAATGTCATTGTTTTGTACGGTTGTGTCTAAGATATTAGTTATTAATATCAAACTTTAAACCATTATGCTAGCTTATTGAGTCTTCCTTAGGAACTGTAAATCATATATACTAGGGGAAGAGTAAGGAAAATACTACGAGACTACGCATAAAAGTACAGGAACTCTCGTAGGAATGCTTATCAATGGACTTGCGATTGCCAAATATCTAAAGGCGCGCCTATGGTTTGCCGTGTTGCAAAATCGGTCTGTCAAGTGTAAGTCTCACGACTTGGAAAAAATCTTGGGACCTTAGGCGCCCGCCTCTTCTTAAAATCGCTCCTGCAAATACCCTAGAGACTGGTTTCGCCCATGTTGGGTCTTTTTAGTGTGCAATGCTGTTGATTCACAATTTCTGTAGGGGTTAAAAGGCCCGAAGATGCTGGATGCGGTAGCGAAAAGGTCTTAGCGCCCACTTTCTGTGCTTGGAAACGTTTCGCGTTTTTAGGCGTAGTCTGTTTGTAGTTTTGTTTGCAATTACATATTGACAAAATAAAATTTTCAAAACTTATATTTTTAAATTTCAACAACATAATGCAATTTTATATTAATCAGATTCAATTTTTCTACATTTTTTGCAACATCGTTCATACATCAATGTTTTTGCTGGCACCTCCTTTAGTATTTCAATCATTACTTGCATTTCTTTAAAGTATTTCGGTCGTTTTTATTTACTACAAGTCCTAAACTTAGCATATTTATACATACATCCAAAAATAGAATCAAAAAGAAAAATTATTCCTTTAAAATAGTTTGTCCCAATCAAATATTACCTTATTACATATTTAACACATTCGAGATTTGATTGTTCATCGTTTTATTTATTCTCGTAGTGAAATTCCGTGTATGTTTAATTTATTAGCACTCTAACTTTATACGCGTATTCAAAATTGCGAATGTATTTTGGGAAAGTTCCAGAACGTTCGCGAAACGCTCAGTCCCACTCCTCCGAGTCATGTGCACATATCTGGCGCATTCGAATAGTCGTTCGCGAAATTCTCGCAACATTCGCGAAGCTTTCCATTAAATGTAAACCAGTCCGACAGTGGGATTACGACGGTGACTATTCCAACATTTATTTGCTTATTTAAGCGCTGGTAGCTACCTTCACCTACCCATCAGGTTTATATAAAGAGTTTACGAATATCTTATTAGTCATCAGTTTGATTATTGCTTGTATCGCGTGAACATCGTGTTTTGAGATTACTTTTTTGATAAGTGTCTCAAGTGCTTCTAAGTTCTCAAGTACATATCTTGCTTTCCTCTCTTATTTATACTGTTTGTGTGAATTGATTTTAATTGGTGTTAAACACGATTCCTGCTTGCCCATTTGTGATTAACCGAACACGAAATGACTACTATTTATGATAACAATAATGGTGCACATGTTACGGACTTTTTTGAAGACGATGTAAGTTTTGCCAATGAATTGGCCAGAATTTCCAAGGAATTGAGTTAGTAGTATAATCTAATTAGGCTTTTTATTTGAGAAACTAAAGTATTGTGTGCATTATATCTTTCTCGTGAACGACTTATGATAATGCAGAGTGTTTGTTGGTCACCGTGCGTTATATTTAAATTGAACATGTGATCTGAATTGAAATTTTCAAGTTGCTTGTAATTTACAAGCATGTGTGTCGAAAAGTAGACCTTGTATGACGTTAATTTCGCAACGCGCATTGTCCGCTACAAAATAAAATCTTGAATCTGCTAAACATGATTCGGAGAATTTATGTCATAATTAAATGTGATCTTCAGCGTAATTAACCAACCACTTTCACCTCAATACGTATATTAACTGCATTTAAAGTGTTTTCTTTTGATTTCTAAGTATGTTAACACTCAGCTGAAATTTACAGAGTGGTTTCCCATTTGACGATTCCGAAGATCGTGGATTACGCTCTCGCTTAGACGACTTAGCTCAGCGCCATCCCGAATTAGCAGACCACCTCAATCCAGATTCTTGGGGCCGTCGTAGATCATCGAATTCAACCGCTTCCGAAGATCCCTTCGCTCGCTTCAGGAACCGTTCAAGATTCCAAGAGTTTGGCTTCCCTTTTGACGATTTTGAAGATCCAGCACATTTCGACCGTCATCAACAACAGCCTTCCACCCATCCTCAACCATCACCCCACCCAGAGCAACCGTCATCCAGCGAGAAAGTATTCGAAAAACCACCTCATCCCAAACCCAGTGGCGACCACAAATCTACGCCTACTACATCAAGCGACAACGCCAAAAAAGCGCCCATCCAACAGAGCAATACGGTCGACTTAGGCCAACCACAAGAGCCACTAGTGGATGATACACGTACCCACCGTTCAATGTCCGCGCCTCCTGAACATCGCAACAGGGCGACAGGCAAAAGGTACGTGTCAAGCATCAACATCCCGAACGTGAATGCTGATATGGGTGGGGCGACCTCACAGGAGAAGCCTGCGGCGGCAGGTTCTCAGTCGCAAAACCCCAAGGAGCGAATCATCCCCATCCACATTGAGGGGCGTGATGAACCCGTAATACCTAAAAACGTCCATACGCCAAGCCAGTCGGCGAATCCCAATCCGCAGCAGGGAGAGCGAATCTTCGGTCAAAGGCCTAGCGCTTTCACACAGTTCGTTCCTCCTGTTCCGGACCAGACACCTGCACACGATGATCTTCAGCAGCAGTTCGAATTGCATAAGCAGCAGCAACAGCAAAAGTACCAGGAACAACAACAACGGCAGCAACATCAGGAAGAAGAAAATCTTGAGGCTCCTGGAGAGCCAATAAGGAAGAAACTCAGTTCGTTGGAATTGATACAAAAAATTCAATCTGATGTTTCAGAACTTATGAGTCAAGTGGAGAGGTTTGGCGGCAAGCCCAGGGACAAGAGTTACCTGTATTTAGATGAAATGCTTACTCGCAAAATGCTGCTACTGGATGACATTGAAACTGGTGGTCAGGATACAATTCGGAAAGCTCGCAAGGAAGCAATAAAATGCATTCAAGATACTATCAAGGTATTGGAAAACAAGGCGCAGGCTAATGAAGATCAAGAGAAGAAAGCGAATCTTGCGCTTGTGCCAGTTGAAGCAGCAGCAGGAACTGTTGTAGAGCCTCCAGTTGCTGACGACAGTAAGGAGAAAGCACCTGAAAGTACTGAACTGATTGTTGGGGGAGTATCTCGTAGTGGGTCACAGGTTACTGCTATGGATGTGGATGCAGTTACAGAGGATGCAGCTGGCAGCAATTCTGCACAGGCCGATGCTCAGCAGGATACAACGGCTACTGCGGAGAAGACTGGAATCGAAGAAGCTGCCGAACAGGCGATGGAACAGCAATCGACCGCTAATGAATCGAATGAATCTAAGGAAGGTGGAACCGAGAAGAAGAAGGTGAAAAAGAAGGCCGAGAAGAAGTAACAGCGGGCGAGACGTTGGTGTTTTTGTTGACCTAAAGTACATCTTAAGAACACTCTTATTAGTCCAATTGTAAAATTTGCCTTACCAAGAAAAGAAACGAATTCAGAACGAACGTCAATGATATAG
Source organism: Lissagria laeviuscula (assembly GCA_030264695.1). Lineage (NCBI taxonomy): Eukaryota > Metazoa > Arthropoda > Insecta > Coleoptera > Staphylinidae > Lissagria > Lissagria laeviuscula. The sequence continues at coordinate 11,916 of JARJDU010033984.1, read as the reverse complement.
TGCAACCGGTCACACTTTCACTGCTGCTTACCACCTGTTTTGATGGTGTTCACTTGTTCAACAATTCGCACCAAATCTAGTTGCATTCAATGGTCTGTGATTTGTACTTTAATATTGGTGCCATTTGAATTGTTTTACCAAAATCTTGTATGCTTACCAAACATGTTAAAGGTCATGCGCATTCACAGATAGAAATTACTTGATCGTAGCGACACCTGACATGAATGAAGTTACCTTACCTTGTTTTAACTGATGAATTGATCTATGAGTTATTGGTTGTTTCTGAAACATGAATAGCCGACAACTAGAAAAACATGATGGTATATTACATTCGTGTAGTTTTTCTTAGTTTTAATGTATTAGTTTGTACATTTAAGTTTTTACTGCACACCAAACAATTGTGTTTTAATTAACAATGCTGTAAATAAAGTGAATCTTAACTTGAATAGGTTGAAGGAGCGAGAACAATTATCTAACAATATTCAACAGATGGCGTTTTCATGTATTAAATACTCGATATTTATGTAAAGTTAAATCATAAACATATACTGTATTAACGCAAAATAGATATTTATTTAAATTATTTAAAGAGGTACCGTTCTTGTGGCTGCTACTTTGGTATAACCGTGTGCTTACTGCGCTCGATTTTTTTTTGTTTGTTGTTACTCAATTGTAAAATTTGATGATTTTTTTTTAGAATAATATAAATAAATATGCAGAGTACTTATTCTATTCAATAAAACTAATACTTATTGTTTAATACCATTTAAATTTGTTCTGATTGTATGCTGGTCTTGATGATGAAACATGCGATGCTGCCACAAGCTTGTGCATGGAGCACTAAGGTTTTGAACGTAGGGCGCATGCTCATCGGGGGGAGGACCTTTGACGCATGCGTTGCACCACAAAGTTAACCACTTCTAACGGTTTAGAACTTAGAAAATATATATAACTAGATCGAGCCAGCCATTTGCTTGCACATGCGGAATACTTTGGCCCAACATAAATATTGGCGGGTGGTCGGCTAATGGGACGCGCATCCATGCTTTTGCGGCGGCGGTAATATAACGGAACGATGATGGCAGTAACCCCTGGTCAACTATCATCCGTCAACGCATTTTTGTTTTGGCCTTTCAGCATTTTACGACGTTGTGCCGATGTTTCAGGATCGGGTAGAAGACGTTGGCCCGCTCGGTTGCCACCGTATGTGTGTGTTAGCTGAAAAACTATAATAGCATCGACCAAATAATTAAAAACTTGATCAAGTTTGCTCCTAAAATACAAAATATTAATGGGATTCGAACTTCAAACTTCAAATCTAGTATCAACAGATAAAAAATGTTATCTACGTTTTGGTGATATTAGATAATTAAGTAGTATTGATTGATCTATTCCTTTATGTATTAACAACGCAATTGTGCCATGCCCCGCAACGTGATGAAAGGATTGAAAACTATTAAAAAATGAATTGCTGTTTACTGGGTAAGAAATGACCTTCCATCAAACTTTACATTTGCTACCAAACGAGTTAATAAGTAATCAATTATGATTGGTGTATGACACTATAGTCAATTCAACAATTCGGATAATTAATTTTAAAGGATTGACGTAAGGATATATTATAAAGTAAGTATATTTGGTTCAAATTTATGAACGCCTAAATTTAATTTTTTAAAAGTAGTTCAAAATCAACGTAGTACGTGATTTTAAATTGTCAAAACTTTTTATCAAAATGTCAGTTTAAATATTTTCCCGCTATATCAATATTTGCCGATTCTAACTGGAATTCTTTTGTTTTAAATTTGCTTACTTAATTATTACAATAAATATATTATACATTTTGTTGTTATCTTTTTGATAACAGCAATGTATAAAACAAAGTAATTAACTGTCTTTTCTTTAAACATACAGTGAACGTAACATGAACGTGAGAAGCGAGGTCGAGGCGGTACAAAACCGAGCTTGCCGAACGCGAAACAAAAAAAAAAACGCAAGTCGCGATGCTAGTTTGGTGACGAACGCAGCAAGTTTCACATGCTGCATCGCCTTACTTTGGTCGGCTCTCGTTCTTCGTTCTAAAAGAAAATGTGGTGTGTTTTGTGCAGATATTCGCAAGAAAATTCCGTTGTGATTTGAGTGGCTCATTCAAGTTATCGGTTGTTATGGCAACGCAACAGTAGAGAGGTTAACTCCCGATCTCGTAAATTCCCATTACATATACTTTTATTTACTTTGTCTCCACGCTAACATATTTTGTTACATTGAATTTTGATAACGTCAATCATATTAATCCAAGCGATAATGATTTCTATTCAATTATTGCAGGCCGGTTGTGCTAAACAACGAGCGACGACACATCTAAGGTTCTCTCATCACCAATTATCTTATCATCATCGAAGTGGAAGGTGTGCTTTTTCTTTGTAACTGGTTGATGACATAATATGGGAAAACCAAAAGTGGACAGGATGAATCATATGGATCAGTCCCATATCTCACAAAAAGCAGACATGACAACGCCAATGTTTTACACTCCAATAGAAGAAGATGAAGAAGTGCAGAGCACTGATACGAATGGTGGTTTGTCCAATGAGGTGTCTATCTATGTTAATCAAGTTGCTGGGCATTCGAAGCAGTTTGGTAAGATAAATATTTTTACATTTTTCTTTGTATATGCTCTTTTAGTTTTTAAATAATCGTCATGTGGACATTTGTTACATGACACTGGTTCAAAGACTTAAGTTCGAACATGTTGCCTTAGCAACAACATGGCTATTGTTTACATTTGCTCACAATGCAAAAATAATGTTCAACGTGCGTAAGCGTCATATGAAGCAAGCTTGCTTCAAAACACTGCTCATTTCTAAACAATTACACTGTTCTTGGTTTGCATGCATGATTTATATACAATTTGTTATTATTGTGGAGTAATTGCAGTTTGTTTATAATATAATAATTTAGAGTTTCATACAACACTTTTCTAAAGGGCTAAGAAGTATAATTTTAAATAATTAAAAGTTTAAATTATTTTTTTCAATTTTCTTATTTTAAGATGGACAATAATTTTAAAAAATCTTATTTTCTGCATAATCACCTAGTTTTGTAATACATTCTTCCCATCGAATTGGGCGCTTTTTGATCCCATCATCATAGAAAGAAGGAGGGCGGGTACGAAGCTTGTTGGACACAAACGTCCCCACTGCTCTATCATCGCCAAATGCTATCCTATCATTGTCTTTTTGAGTGGTCCAAACATGTAAAAATCACATGGAGAGAGGTCTGGGCTATAGGAGATGTTCAAGAATCTCCTTGAAGAATTCCTGTAATTTTTGTCGGGTTTGTACAGCTGTATGCGGTCTGGCATTCTCGTGAAACAAAATGCCATTTCTTATGGGTTGTTTCCGTCTTTTTGGTCGGTAAGTTCATTAAAGAGATGACGGTAGTAATCCGCATGGAGTATCCGAGTTGCATTAAGAACGGGGCGACGATCATGGGTCTCATTTTCGACCTTTGCTCGTTCGTCGGAGAAAGTTTTATGAAGATAGGTTGCATGTGTAGCTGTAAAGATTTTCAGCAGCACGTCTTCATTTGCAAGACATTTTATGATTATTATCTTGTGCAACTGGTTTCATGCTCGCGCCCCTTCTCTTTCTACGATGACGGAATCAAAAAACTACCAATTTGATGGCAAAAAATGTATTGCAAAGTTAGCATTTTCTAATTATTGCCTATTTTTAATAAATAAATTTGAAAATAAATTCTCGGTGATATTTGATTCTTGACCCTCGTAGATAATGGCAAATGCAACTGAAGCGAATTACAAGTATTGCAGCGAGTGGACGTTAGAATAGAAACGACCACGTCTTGGGGTTGTTTTGCTCACACAAATTTATTTAGCTTGTATACAAGTCAAGAGTCACACATACTTCTTTCTTCTCTGCGCCGTTATGGCATTTGCGGTACGGCCTCAACAGCAACTTATTAACACATTTGATACAGTGACTAACTCAAGTATTAAATAATTATGAAATCGTTTTATTTATATATTATGTCCCATTGTTATGGTAATATTTCGATTGCTATTTGGAACCCTGGTCAAGTCCTCACTGGATGATGCTCTACATGGATATATGAAGGAATGCCACTGTCCAGTTACGGCTCTAAAAGCAGAAAAAATGTGTAATATTTTTAGATAAAAGGACTATTCATTTGGTATATAGCACATTGTACTTTGATAGGGAGTGTCTCGAGTTATAGGTATTTTGATGCCACATTAATATTAGTATGCCACAACACTGTCGTAAAGACGCCTCAAAACTTACATTTTCGAATGAAGAGAATTTCTCCATGACTTTTAGGGCAGTAGACTTAATCTTAAATCTGCTAATGATTTGATACAACTATTCAAGGTGCCAAGACAAAAATTGAATGAAAATATTTTATTACTTGTAGAAGTTTCAAGCAATTCTTATTTGAACAAAATTACAAAGACAAATGCCAAATTCGTCAAAGAAATACAACTTATAAATAGTATTAGCCAATAATTATACATATCAACATATGCATAGCTAATCAAATATCAGAAGGTATTGTGTTTCTCTGATACTATTGTTTTACGCCATATGAATTCAACGCACAAAGAAACATTTACATTCCTCAAGAAAGTTTATAGAACGTCGATACATGCGATTCAATGTTTATATTTAGTGGATGATTTTATAGCAATTAAGGTAATATTATCGCTGCAATAGCGTCATTTGGTGTCGGCTTTTATTATTACTATCATCCTTTTTGCTTTTCACAACATAATAAGCCTTCAGTTGTGTGCATTGCATTGCTCCTTTAAAACGGTTGCAAAGCGCCTTCAGCTGTCGAAAATATGCACACAGGTAATCATTTATTAATTTAAACTTTAATATTTGATCTTTGGTTTCTAGGTTTAGTTAAATTCAATGAGAATCTGCTAAAGCCGATACCGAAGCAAGTGTATTTCGAGCGCGAGGCTAATTTCTACGAGAATTTGCAACACCTGTCGATTGGCGATTGCTCCTGTAATCCCGATATGCTTCTGACGAAACTTGTGCCTAAGTATTATGGCAGAAATGTGATCCAGGTGGATGGAAGTACTATTCAATGTGTAGTGCTAGAAGATCTGACTCGTGGAATGCGTGAACCATGTGTAATGGATGTCAAGATTGGAAAACGGACATGGGATCCAGAAGCTACCCTAGAAAAGATTCATCATGAAGATGTGAGTAATTTTTGTTCTTGGCTTGAATTATAATAAAATGTTTTATCTTCCAGGCAAAGTATCGAAAGACGAAGGGAGAATATGGTATATGCATTCCTGGATTTCAAGTTTACGACGTCAACACTGGAGCGGTGCAAAAATTTGACAAGTGTTATGGTCAACAGTTGGATAAAGATACAATCATTGATGGTATGTGCCACAACTGATTATGTTTATTAGTGCGTTCTTAAATTACCTCTGAGCAGTGGCGGATTTATGCACAGGCGCGCGTCTGAAGCCAGAAGGGGGCCCTATGGGTCCTCTAGCTCTCAAGCCAGAGAGGGGCCCTAGGGTCCCGTTGCGTTTTAATCCACCGCTGCTTCTGAGGCCTCGGCAGATTGGGCAAAATGTTTGGTCACGTCGTTCTCAAACTAATCCATTAAATTTTAAATTAAAGAACGCTACCGAGGTGACACGAGATTACACAAAAATCCTCATTCATAATATTTAATCTAATAACAATAATAATTATGCTTCTAGCCTTAAAATTTTTCCTCAACGGTCGCGAGAAAGCCATGAGCCGCATTCTCCTAGTACAATTGCTCGTAAATCTGTGGCATATCCAGAACTGGGCCCGCAAGCAGACCCGCCATCGCTTATACAGTTCTTCCATCCTGCTTATCTATGATGCTCGCCGACTCCGGCAGATTCTTGGAGTCACTCCAATGCAACCAGCTAAGCCTGCCCCGTTGCCATTTAAACGCACCAACAGTCTCTACCGTCCACTTAGTTTGGCCGTCCTCAACGACAAATGCACAAAGACTGGCTTCAGTGGGCAACTAAATAAAGATGGACCAATCTTTCCATGTTTCGTCAGACACAAAATGTTAGACTGTCGGACACAACAAGCAATGGCAACTCGTAAATCTGCGCCGAATTTGAAACGCATGCATTCCTTCCATAACAACTACGACGAAGAGCTTCGATCTATTCGCTCCGACTACACCAATATACTGGAGGAACTTGTCGAAGATAGCAAGAACGAGTTGTGGGCCACTGCGCGTATGATTGACTTCTCCCATGCCTTTCCTGCCGATAACTTTAAAGTCGATTACAATTACTTAAACGGTATCGAGAACCTTGTCAAAATCTTGGAGGGCTTCTTGGAAGAGAGTGAAGGTTGACACACTGATAATTATAAAGCTCATATCATACATACATTATTTTTGTACTTCATAGAAGACGTAATTCATAATACAGTAAACATTACTACTTAGATGCGCATTATTTATGTACCAGCTAGCTTGCTGCCAATTTTGGTGATTTGGTGAATCATTGCAAGTACTATGATGATTGCATGGTAAAGAGTTTGACTGAAGTAAATATATGATATTTTGTATGAATTTTTAAGAACAAGATTGAACATTTTTTGCACATTTCTCTCAAATACTTGAATCTTTGAGCTAGGTATACGTGTTATGGTTGTATCATAAGATTAACTATACTAGTGACTGTACTTAACTAGTATATTGGTTATATGGGGCTAGTTCCGTCAATAGAAAGAAACATGTGTAGTACAAGCAAAAACAAAAACAGTCTGCAGTAGTATTTAAACGGAGTTTCAAAGGCGAGTTTAATTTTAAAAATAAGTTTAATAATTTATCCCTTCGACATGACAATTTTGTTTCTATATACCTAACTTTACCTATACAACTACACCGAACAATATTTTCATCGGTTATATTTTTGCGTAATAACAGTTCTGTCGGGTTTCAACTATACTACAGATGGTCAACGGTATAGCTTTTTATGGGAGCACAATTTGTAACACCACTAGATGTAGCTGATATGGATTATTTCAGTTCTTTAGACTGGTTATTGACCATCATCACGAAATTTTGCTCAATTATGAATTTTATTATTGATGTATGTAGGCATCAATTATACAATTTGCACATGTTGTGTATATGTATCCAAATATTGAGTTAAATGCCTAATGAAAAATCAAATTCGCACGAGAGACGTTTACAGTGTATGAAAACTTGTATTTTGTCCTTTTTCATTGAAATGAGGGCAATGTGATTTAATCGACTAACAACGAATAAAAAATATATATTTACATAATTATTAATCTTTAATTGAAATTTATATTTTCTATCTTACAACAAGCTAATTTATTGTAAACTTTGCCGTTGCGCGATTAATCGCGTGACCTGATCGTTCGCAGGAGTATTCTGTCAATTTCTACTGCTGGCGGATCGCTGCGCTTGCAGGAATAGTGAGTCGCCGTTCGTCGCATTGATAAGATAGGTCGCAGCCCGCGTGTATAAATTCGTCATCATTAGAAAGAAATATATATTTTATCGCGTAAATAAATACCTTAATAAAGTCCGCACCGAGTTGCATAATTAAGTTGTTTAAAGCATGAGAATACCAAGCAAAATGAAGAAAATCGAATAAATATATGATTCAAGTGTAGTGGTGAATGGTGCCTCGTGATATGGAAGTGCAGGAGGACACGATCTCCAGCATTTATAAGGTAGATTTCTTTAGGAATTATCATGCATGATATTCATTTGCATGAGGTAGTTGTGCATTGTGTGTGTGAAGATTTCAGTCTAGAAGTTTGATTGAAAGTGCGTAAAACGTGCAAGAGTCAAGCGCGTTTGGCGCGTAAACAATGGAAGATTCCACTCGGCGTTGTTTTGCGTAAATGTTTTGTTTACATTCTAATATATTGCTCATTACCTACCATTATTACAATAGTCTTAATTTTGCATTGTAATAGTTTAAATCAATGATTTATTTTCACACATCCTTAACTAATACATAGTTTAGTTTGTAAAAGTTCTTATGGGTACCTGTAGGATACGAAATGAATTTAGTACGTGTTAACCTGGATGAGCAAATTACATTAATATATGAATCAAAAGCAAATATTAACGTAAGTTACTTATATTTGGTTTGTAAGCTTATTAGATGGCGAAAATAGAGAAATCTTTGCACCTAAACTCAAAAAATAGTTGTGTTTTAAACACATTGTTGCAGATATTTCGGGAAATAATCCTTCTATCGCGGCGCCAAAATTACGGGGATAAAATAGAATACAACGCCCGAAAAACAATTAAAGAAACTTGCAATCGTGATCCAGAAAATCTTTTTAGCGCATCTTTGCACAAAACTCGCGAAATAATGGCGTCATGGAGAAGCAAAAAAACCGAAAGCAAAGTAGAATAAACTAGCAATTAGGAAGTTGAAAATCCGGAAGTTCCTTCGGGAAATGCCGGAAAAAAATGGCGTTCCGGCTTTAGAAATTGTCTTTTTATTGCGTTTTTGCACATAACTCGGGAAATAATGGCGCAAAACAAAAACAAGGTAAAAGTACAATAAATTTGGAGTTCAATGCACACAAACACTATTTTTAGAAATGGATACAGCATAAATTTGTAATTTGGAACAGTCAAATAAAGGTGGAAGTTCGCTCGGGAAATGCCCGAAAGAAATTATAAATCTTTGTGCTTTCTGAAACTGTCAATATTTGGTCTTTGCACATAATTCGCGAAATAATGATGCCGTCGGGCCGCAAAATGTATGTGGGCAAGGTAGAATAAATTTTTAGTTAAGAGCGCTCATGAAAAGCTAGAGCATCCGTCGGTAAATGCCCCGAAAAAATTAAGATGTTGAAATTAGTTTTTTTATGTCCGATACTTTCCTCGTTCTCTAATTAGCAGTTGCTTCCGATGGTACTAAATATATTATAGCACTTGCCATTATCTTCAATCCTCATTAGCGCCCTTATTTGATCTGCATTAACGACAAGATTGCCATTCCGTTATTCCGCGATTGTTATAGTTCAACTAAACAAGCGCAGTAAACTTGATGTGACATTGCAAGTTCGCTAGTGCGATAGTCTTCCTAATGAAATTTTTACGACTAGCATGACACATCGTAGTTTATTGTCGGTTCTTGTTCTGTGCGGACATGAACGCCACGTGTTTAGTTAATTTCATTGTGATTTGTTTAAAATAATTATAACTGATGGATAATATTCAAATGAATTAATTTGTTCTGGTACGTGCCTGAGTGTAGTGTGGAGACGCATTTGGCCTATAGTTAGTTCTATTCTGCTCGTGGTTTCTTCTGGGACATATAGTTAATTAACATGGTCTGCGATTTTTTTACCGTTTTGAGACCAAAATATCAAAAAATGTTGGGACTAGAAATCGTTTCCAGAATAGTGCATTAAATGAATATCAAGTGCGTAAACGCAAGAATTTCTTATAGCCACTTTACAAGTTAAATAAAATTGACTTAGATCTTTCGATTAGAAACGCTTTGCTATGGGGAATACAACACACCCAAAGCAAAGCGTTGGCGTTCATTATTATTATTTATCAATAATAGACAGTTTCATTTAACTACGTACAATGGAAGCGGACTATAATAAATGCTATTGACTAACGTGCGCGCCTCGTGTTCATTTAATTGAGTTGCAGTTTGTAAGTTTGTAAGTAATTTGTACTATTGTTCTAACACCTACAAGTAACATATAATTTAAATGAGTTGTAAATTGATCATTTATCTAATTTGAAACATGCTTATATATGTTTATTTGAGTTTTTAGACGACACCCAAAACGGACGTCATATTTATATGAGCAAATTATATCAAAATCCTGAATGAGCTATACTCCTTATAACAAAAGAACAAAAATGTTAACGACTATTAACTATCTGTAAGTAACCAGTATTTAATTCTATTGTGTCTTTGAACATCAGATGACATTGTAACTAATGTTTGTTTATATTTTTAGATTATCATGGAGAACGTAGACAATGGTTTCAACAATGTTGGTAAAAATTCCTGATCTACAATCACATTTGGTATCAATGAGTAATAAACACCTAATGTGATATCACATGGGTAGTGGGGCAACAAATCGTGTCCCTCTGAACGTAAAAGGGGTATCTGACATAAATGATTTGATTCACCCACGACCATTTGAGAATTATTACCAGTTTTTTGGTATGCATAAACTAATTACTTATTTTTGAAACAAATCTCTTTACATAATGTTTATAGATTCTAACTAGCTGAATGCGGATGTTAAAATGAAACTGAGTTTCAAATTTGCATCAACTGTCGGCTACGTGTCTGTATAATCTAAAGGATCTCTGGGATGCTCATAAAACTGCCGGAAATATCAAACTGACGTCATCGTTTTCTTCGCTTATAACAAACTATACCATCAGAAGCGCGTTTGGCACAGTCGGGGTCCTAGGCGTCTATGGTTTGTCGTGATTTAAAAGCATTCAGTCAAATGTTAGTCGCACGAATTGGAAAAATATTAGTAATAAATTTCAAGGGTATAAAGTCTGCACGGGGGCTGTAGGTCAAAAGATTACACCTCCTAGGATTTACTAACTTTACTTGGGTATGACTCAACCATAGGAGGAGCTGCATTCCACAAGGAGACATCATCAGTAACCAGTCTTTGAGAGTTTAGCAATACATATGATGGCTAATCTTCGTCATTTGATGTAATCAACAACTGGGAAAATTCAAGTTGGGACTTGCAAGCAAAGGTTGTCACAAATACACATTGCCAACAGATATTAACAAAGATGGTGATTGACTAGCATACACCCTCGAACTTGTAGTAAAAACAATCAACGAGGGACTTACTTCTAGGTGAATATGAAATGAGGTGTCTTGTGTTATACATTTATTTTAATACAAAAAAAAATTTTATCAATTGTTTCTTGTATTTTCAGATCTTTATGGAGCATCATAGTAATACCAAGCTGCGTCCAAGTGTTGGAAGACACTCGAACCAGAATTGGGGGTATATTTATTTTAATCTCACATTTTAATAGTTCGTATGTTTATGTAATAATATATATTTTTGTTACAGTGTGCAAGATAGACTAGAGATAAGACAACAGCACCCTGTCTACGACGATTCAGCAGTAAGGAGGAGGGAAGCACACTCATCTAGGGAGACAATCTGCAAACGGACCCTGTCCAGGTTTGCTGATGGACTTATACTCAATGTCGGAGTTGACTTACATACTTCGAAGGATTTGCAACATCAGCGAGGATCTCAGCAATAGCATGGGTGGTTGATATACATTGACAATCGGGCGTGGGAGTTTGCAACAGGAACGGAGAACTTACGGCATACATCATGGGATGCACCAGCTGCTAGGGTGGTCAACCATCACTAAACGTGGGCTGCGCCAACGAGGGTTATAAGGGCAACAATGGATAAACTAACACTCAATGTGGGAGCTGTCAGCAATTACAGCGATAGTTAACCAACATACCTCGAGGGATTTGCAACATCAGTGAGGAACTCAGCAACAGCAAGGGTGGTTAACATACACTGAGGACTTGGAACACCAGCGTGGGAGTTAGCAACAGGAGTGGAGGACTGACAGCATACAGCATGGGATTCTCCAGCGAAGGTAGTCACCCGTCACTCGACGTGGGATTCGGCAACACAACGGGGGTAGTTGGCCAATATTGATGGGCTAAGATACGTCGTGTAACTTGCAACACTAGCAAGGGTGTTAGCAACAGAAACGGTGAACGGGCTGCAGCAGCGACAACAACCACCGAGGGACTTAGTTATTAGGGTTTAGTAATAAGACATGTCATGTATTGTAATGTATTTATTTAAATAAAAT